>CABFOW010006922.1:0-10355 GCA_902141385.1 Timema californicum
CCTACCATTACACATTAGCGTAAGTGCGTATAACCCAAACGGGTAGTAAGACGCGATGCTAATAATAATAATAATAATAATTGAATATGTGTCATGAATCATGAGTATATTTACACTTGATCAAAAACCGTTTTAAATGAAGAGAAAAAAATTGTCATCGAATTCTAGGACAACCTTGACAGATATTTTAGAACTGTTGAGGTCATCATGTGAAGAAAAATTAAACTTTTATGTTTATTGTGGTGAAATATTTGATTTATTTTGACGGACCATTTTTTTTATTATAAAAACTGCGTGGAAATCTGCCCTTATCTCTCAATCCCAGCCATCCCATTTAAAGATGCACACTGTATAATATTTTCAGCTTTTCTCCATTTCTACGGTTACCTGATACCGTACGCTAATAGTGTATTTATGTACAAATAGTGAACGCGAAAATACACTTTTTGTTCGCTTCTTTACGGGACTACGACGCATTTAACTACCCGTTGACATTTCTACCAACATCGGAACCGGTCCTACTTGTCGCCTCAAGGTCAATCATTGACTCTACCTGCCTCCCATTCTCCTTTATACACACACAATAAGAACAATACATTTATTACAAAGAAGTATTTCATGAGGAAGTTTTTTTTAGCACCGCGTCTTACTACCCGCTTGGGAATTAAGATCATTCGACGATACACATTTGGGTGACCTGGTGGTCTATGGGTAAGGTGTCGGACTTCTGTGCTGGGGGTCCGGGGTTCAATCCTCGGTCGCGGCAAATATTTATCTGATTACCAAACCCTTCCTTCACCTCTGAACAAGACATATTGTGAATGTGGGGAATGCCAGGCCTCCACCGTGGTTCGGATCTCATGTTAATCTGTAAGTACTCCATTTAATCTCACAATCACCCTACCATTACACATTAGCATAAGTGTGTGTAACCCGAACGGGTAGTAAGACGCGGTGCTAGAAATAATAATAATATTTTGTGCATACGCATAACCTACGAGTCAACTTTGTCCAAAGAAGATAGTGACTATTCTGGACCTGTCCTTTGACAAAGCTTGATTTCGGCTAAGGTTTGATTTATCTTTCCTACGGAACCGTTGATAAACTTGTTGCTAATTAAGAGGTCCTCCTTGAAATGCTAGGCAGGCTCCATCTAAAGTTTCATATCGCTCTCTACCTAAAACAGCGTCAAAAGCACAACCTACTAAGGGATGCATAATTTCTTTTCAAGGTCACGGTTAATTACATAATCTGAAAAAACAAAAAAACAAACGAAACGAAAACAAATTTATTCAAATGAAAATTATTTTCATGTTTCATTACTTTGTTTATTTGATGAATTCGTAGCTATTTCGAGAGGTTTTGACTCTCACCTTGACGCACTTAAGGGGACCGTCTTAATGTACGAGAAGATGTGAAGCAGGGGAGGGGGGGGGGACTAGGGACGTTCGACAACAGTTATTTAAATTATAGACGATTTTGAGACGAGAATATGAAAAAAATATCAAGACACGAGAACGAGGCAAGAAAACTTATTTTGAAATTAGAAAAATGTATGTTTATCTAAATAAATATATAGTTTATATAGTGCTAAAGTTCCTTTATGGTACTTGTGTTGGTGCTTACTTTCAATTATCTTATATTATTATTATTAGCACCGCGTCTTACTACCCGTTCGGGTTATACACACTTACGCTAATATGTAATGCTAGGGTGATTGTGATATGAAATGGAGGACCTACAGTTTAACGTGGAATCCGAACAACGGTGGAGGCCTGGCATTCCTCACATTCACAGGATGTCTTGTCAGAGGTGAAGAATTATCTTATAGTTTACTCAAACACTGAAAGATACTACTCATTATGATTTATTTGGTGTTCTGTCTTACGGCAGGTCCACTCCTGTTGTCGGTGAACTTAGACCACCAATACACCCTGTCCTCCGCCTCCTCCTTCAGCTCCCAGAATTTTCTTCTTTCCTTCAAATCATCCAATATTTGAATCCTCCTCCTTCCTAAGCTCCTCTTTCCCTCAACCTTTAATTCTATGACGTCATTCAGAAGACACATTTTAAAAGAATTTAATAAACTAGTGATAGCTGCAATATATAAAATCTATAGCTTAATATTATAGTGCAACAGCTTATAATGCCAAATTTTGAAATTGAAGAAAATATTTATAACCAAAACGTTTTTAAATGAAGGTTATTTTTGAAAAAAGAAAAGAAAAAAAAAGCAGATAATTTTTGGGTGTCTGCGGTATTATTAGAAATAGAAGATTTCCTTTTTTAAAAAAAATCTTAGGGCCATTATTTGCTATTTAATTTTTCAAATTTCTCGAATTTTCAAGATTCATTTTTTTAACTTTCGAGACAAGATAGAGGATTTTTTCCCTTGAATTTTCGAGATATTTTTGAGTCTTGCACATCCGTAAAAAAAAACCCGACACATTTGTACCATAAATTGAGGATTTCTCATAATTATAAAATACTTATTTACTTTACAGGATGTAGCAAGACTTTAATTCAAATGAGTAATCTTGCTAACAAAAAGAGTTTTTTTTTCTGTTTGTCGATTTAAATGGAGACGACAGTGAGCAACGTGAAAATAAAAATTTGATCATGTGCGCCGTTCGATAGCGAGGCTTCCCCATTGGTCGACCGCGTGTCAACGCTCGTTTGGGGGCCCTCTTCCACGTCCTTCGGTCACGGTGTAGGAATTGACCTTGGAGCCTTCCATTGACTTTGACTGTGTCTTCGGAGCATGTACTTCAAATTACCCTCACAATCTGAGTTAACAAAATAAAACAAAAATCAAATAAAACTGACGGTTCGTATTGTCTTCCGACTAGTTTTGCTCGCACCTGGTCTCATCCAAGGTCATCTTAAGATGGTAATTAATGTTTGATGAGCTTCGGGAATCCCTGTCACGTGAGTGCCCTTGCCCATCACTCATCCTCATCTCCGGAGATGACGCCTTCTCTGACGTCAGGAGGGGAACAGCTCATGTGAAATATTTTCATTTGAGGGAGGGGTAGGGGCGTGTTATATGCACGGAATAGACGTCAAGCTCTTATATTCTGGTCTAGCAATGACGGGGTGGGGGTGGGGGGGGGGGTAAGGGTACCATGATGGGTTTTACACTCACCGGTCAGTTGTAAGGAAGGCCACAACACCCGTAAATGGTTTAACACTCTCCTTTTACGCAAATGCGTGTACATTTCCTCTGCACTATAAATTCCTTCATCTCTAAAGTGCAGACCGATGGTAAGACACTGTCCGCAACTATGTTCTTTAGCACTGCGTCTTATATTCAGTTCGAGCTATCCACACTTTAGGGATAGAATAGGGATAGGGTGTGATGAGGTTGACTGGATATAACTAGCTCAAGATAGGTATAGGGTGTAATGAGGTGGACTGGATAGAATTAGCTCAAGGTAGGGATAGGGTGTAATGTGGTGTAATGGATAAAACTAGCTACTTGATAGGGATAGGGTGTATGATGTTTACTGGATAGAACTAGCTCAAGATAGGGATAGGGTGTATGAGGTTGACTGGATAGAACTAGCTCAAGATAGGGATAGGGTGTATGAGGTTTACTGGATATAACTAGCTCAAGATAGGGATAGGTGGCGTACTTTTGTAATTGTAGCAATGAAATTTCGAATTCCTAATACCGTAAAGTAAATGAGTAAAGTCTATCCAACATAGGAGTGGTGACAACTGACAGCTGGGAGAATATTTTTATTACAAACCTTGATTGAAAGTCACTAATGTTAACCTTGTGGTAATAATTATTATTTTCTTATAAATACTATATTATCAATCAAAAGTGTTAGTAAATAATTATAATAATAATAATAATAATAATAATAATAATAATAAACAATTTTCTAAGTATTGCTGTATGATTGTCTTTTTTCGTAACTGATTGAAATAACAAAATATATTAATAGAACTATTATGTTTTTTGTTTCACAGTTGTGGTAACATGTTAAGTTATGTTATAATGAAATAGTATTTGTATTCAAATTTGTTTCTTCCTATAAATGGCAATCATAAATTATAAAATAAATAATGATTTTTATTTTTTAAATATAAGGAAAGCTCCATACAAAATATTAGTTTGAAAATAAAACGTTTTTTTTTAAACAATTTTTTATACACATGTTCACGAACACAACCGGTTACGGTTCGTGTGACGTCATCAACCACGCTTATTTCATCCGATTCGTCAATTCCATGGATAATAATAAGAAAAGGCCGCCTTTCAGAATCTCTCGTTTGTAAATCATTTTTATAAGAGAACTACAGATGTCGCTTCTAAAAAAACAGAAAGATCGAAACAAATATTTAAATAATTCCTTATTACAATAATGCATAAATAATTCCTTATTACAATAATGCATAAATAATTAAATACCAATAGTCTAAAACAAAATGTTTGTTCTGAAAGTTTTGACCGCCAAAGATGATAGCAGCTCAACCCCATGTTTTTTTTTTTTTGCGGATGATGGGGTTTGGCGGACGGATACATTAGAATAAATCTAGTAACTTTTGATAGATTACAGTTACCAGTAATCCTGCACTGGATAGACTGTAAGTGGTGTTGTTGGTAGAAAACTACAAGATAAATGTTTTATAAGATGCCATTTATTTTTATTTAAAAAAAATATATTCCCTACGTTGTAACTAGTTTTAAAATTTGTTTTGAGTAAACAAGTCGTATGATAATATTAGATACAAATATGACGTTAGTCTACAAAAAGTGTTGGTTGTGTATGCCACAATATTGCATCTTGTATATTGTCCAAGCCACAAATAGGCGTTAATTGATTCATTATTTCATAAATGATATCTTTGAAGGTCAACGCAATGACATTTATATTCAACAATGAGAAAACATGTGCACAATATACATCATTTAGCTGCAGACAAGTCTATGAAACATTGCTTCTTTGTGCATATAATTACCATCACATTAAGTAAAAATACAGGGATACTAACAAGTTTTGAAACACATGATAAAATATCTTAATAAAAACTAATTGGACCAGAATTATATCACTAATTATTTCAAATGTCATCTTCAAGTGTTTTTTGTTATTGTTATTAATTTGATTTATATAAATTCTACGTGTTTATGAATGTCAAGATTATTATTATTATTATTATAATTATTATTAGCACCGCGTCTTACTACCCGTTCGGGTTATACACACTTACGCTAATGTGTAATGGTAGGGTGATTGTGAGATGAAATGAAGGACCTACAGTTTAACGTGGAATCCGAACCACGGTGGAGGCCTGGCATTCCCCACATTCACAAGATGTCTTGTCAGAGGTGAGGGAAGGGTTTGGTAATCAGGTAAATCTGTGCCGGGACCGAGGATTGAACCCCGGCCGCCAGCATAGAAGTCTGACACCTTACCCCTAGACCGCCAGGTCACCATCAAGATTATTAAATGTATATTCCATTCACGGTAGGAATTACTCTCTGAAAGTTCTTTTTTCCTACCAATATCCTACTATATAATAGATTTATGGTAGGGAAAAAGGCCTTTCAAAAGTCAATTCCTACCGTGAATGGATTTTACAGTTAGCTCTCGACTTACGCTGTTAATTGGTTTCAAAAGTTTTCACACAAGTTTAAAAATCGCGTAAGTTGAATTGTGCTTAAAAACTATGTGTTTTTGACATACATCATTGTTTCAAAGTATAATTAAAGCTAAAGAAGTTCTGCTTATATTATTATTATTAACATCGCGTCTTACTACCCGTTCGGGTTGTACGCATTTACGCTAATGTGTAATGGTAGGGTGATTGTGAGATGAAATGGAGGACCTAGAGTTTAACGTGGAATCCGAACCACAGTGGAGGACTGGCATTTCTGCTTATAAAATTAATACTTTCAGAAAATGCAACTTGCGTTCAAGATAAGAACGAACAAAATGGCGACGACACTACCAACTGTGCCTGAACGTACCAGCCACGCCATAAATTATGTTTAAAATGTCGCTTGATAGATGGCGTTGCTAGGTTTTTTCTAGTACCGTATCTTACCACCCAATCGGGTTATACGCTTATGTACTAATTACGCTAATATTTTTTATGGATTCGGAAGGTTATATTTAGAGAAAGTGTACACCCACATGCGTGGAGGAAGAGTGGAAAACCATTTTGGAAAAAACGCCCTCAGTAAACCTGAATGAGATTCGAACCTCGATTTCCCCAGTCATCGGAAGTCTGGTCTAGTGTGAGAGTAGCGCCTGAGACCACGCGGCCACCGAAGCGGGTCGTTGCTGGTTGTAAGTCAAAGTACCACGACCGCGTATCAGCGAATACGCGTAAGTCGAGGACTAGTTATATTTTAATAATGTAAAATTAAAGCATTTTTGACATTTGAATACTTTTTAATTCCTATGTGTCTTAGGTTACAAACGAAAGTAGAATGATTAGAAAATAGCGGTGCTCTTTTCTTGAGTGAGTGGGAAAGTCTTCTTTAAACTTGGCTTCAATAAACATTTATAATACGGTACAATTTTATTCATCAGTGAACACACCGGCTAAGGCATCAGAGCTCAGCTGGTCCATCTTGCCGTGATAAGAATGTCGGAGCTTCAATCCCAGCCTGATATATTGAGGGCACTTTTCCCTAAATTATTTTCAACTAATCATCCACAAAACTGCGGGTATATTTCTTCTGATGTATACCTTTATCGTTCCTATTCCATTAGTTTAATTGCATGTGAATGTTTTCAACAAACCATAGCTTTCGCTAGTAGTTATAGTTTTAATATTCGCGACTGTTTGGATAAGAAAATTCCTTAAAGACCCATCTAGTAGTTATAGTTTTAATATTCGCGACTGTTTGGATAATAAAATTCCCAAAATACCCATCTAGTAGTTATAGTTTTAATATTCGCGACTGTTTGGATAAGAAAATTCCCAAAAGACCCATCTAGAAGTTATAGTTTTAATATTCGCGACTGTTTGGATAAGAAAATTCCCAAAAGACCCCATTGTTAAGGCTTCACTTTCGCAATAAATTGAACTGCCGATGACGGGAGATCGGGGTTCAAATCTCTTGTGGGTGTAGTGACGGTATTTATTCTCAATTGTTTTCCCACTTATCTACACGCAATCATAAATATATTGTATCTAAATCCATACCTTCCTCATCACTGCTCCATTAATATAAATATACATACGTACCAGAACGGGTAGTAAGATGCGGTACACAATTTTTTGTTGTCTCAAATTACGCTTTGATTGTTTGACCTTGTTTAGTGGAAAGTTAATTGAAGACGCCGATTCAGAAAATTCTGAATTTAATTTTCATAGACATTTAGTAGTTCTTTTTTATGTCTGGGAAAGAACATAAGTTTTTATATTTAGCTCCGCGTCTTACTACCCGTTCGGGTTATACGCTTTAAGTACTAATTACGCTAATGGAATAGGAATTGGGAAGGTTGAATTAGAAGGAGATGAACCCGCATTTGCGTGGAGGTAGAGTGGAAAACCATTTAGGAAAAAACCACCCTCAGTTCACCCGACCGAGATTCGAACCTTGATCTCCCCGTCCTCGGCGGTCAAGCTCAACACGACAAGCGCGTTAGCCAACTACGTCACCGAGGCGGGTAACATAAGTTTAAACGTTTGCAACAAAGATGGACAAGCGATATGTAGAACAAATCGCTTAAAATGAATTGAAAAAAAAAAGAATTAAAAAAAACCTCACAAAATTTGAATATATATATATATAATATTTTTAAAAAATTGCCTAAATTTCAATATAAATCTTTATATTTTGTTTGCAGACTTTTGAACAACATTGTAAGAAACTAACGACATTTTTCATTAAATAAAAACTACTTTGTACTTGTAAAGATAAAGAACAAAATAAAATGTGAAGAGTGTTTAATTATACTTTCAAATTTATGAAAATTATCATTACAATATTTACATAAGTACAAAAAAAATACTTAGAACAATAAGTTTTTATTTGTAAAAGATTGTTTACAGGAATGTTCTGGATAATTAGGAGGGTTGCAAAGCACTTATGACTACAATAAGGTGTCTGATTATCGTTGCAGTCGCTGATGATTCTGGCTTCATGCATCAGTTGTGAGAGAGCTCATGTCATATCCACGTTTAATCCATACTAGTCACGCGTACTGGCACCCACACGTCGTAACACACGGTGAACACTTGTCTCCGACCTAGTGAGGTGCGATGTGAACTGACGGGCCGGGACTTAGGTAGCCACAACAGTTCGCAGAGACAGCCACTTTCTACATCAGGCATTCACAACGCCGGCTACTTTTTACTTCAGGCATTCACAACGCCGGCTACTTTCTACTTCAGGCATTCACAACGTGGGCTAATTTTTACTTCAGGCATTCACATCGCCGGCTACTTTATACTTCAGGCATTCACAACGCCGGCTACTTTCTACAACAGGCATTCACAACGCCGGCTACTTTCTACTTCAGGCATTCACAAAGGAAGGGTTTGGTAATCAAATAAATCTTTGCCGGGACCGAGGATTGAACCCCGGCCGCCAGCACAGAAGTCTGACACCTTACACTCTAGACCGCCAGGTCACCTAATCATGTTAATGATTTTACGAATTGGGAAGGTTATATTTAGAGGAAATGTACCCGAATTCGCGGGGCTAGAGAATGGAAAAAAACCTCTGTAGATCCGACAGAGATTCGAACCTCGATCTTCCAGTTATTGGCAGTCCAGTCTACTGCTAGGGTAGCGCGTCTGCCCAAGCGGCTTACAAGCCCTTGTTAAATTACCTACAACATAATAAAACATATTAAAACATTTTTAAAAGGACAAGATAAAAATAAATATTGCCATGAAATTAATCTGTAATATTCCATTGATGGTATAAAAAGTTAAATATAAATAAATAGTACGGCGCACAGCATAGAATTTATCTCACTTTTATCTTGAAATAGGGTCATTTACTTATAAAAACTAGGAATATTTGTGACATTAAATAATCTACATTGTTACATATTAAATAATATACATGGTTACAGAAGCACCCCACCAAAATTCAAATGGCATAAATGAAATAATATGCATTGTTACAGAATTATTGAGAAAAACAGAACGTATCTGTCCACCGACGATAATATAAATTAATTCTACATATAAAACATCTACAATATATATATATATTTATAGCTCAGGGGTGACCTGGTGGTCTAGGGGTAAGGTGTCAGACTTCTGTGCTGGGGGGTCCGGGGTTCAATCCTCGGTCCAGGCACAGATTTATCTGACTACCAAAACCTTCCTTCGCCTCTGACAAGACATCTTGTGAATGTGAGGAATGCCAGGTCTCCACCGTGGTTCGGACTCCACGTTAAACTGTAGGTCCTCCATTTCATCTCACAATCACCCTACCATTACACATTAGCGTGAGTGCGTACAACCCGAACGGGTAGTAAGACGCGGTGCTAATAATAATTTATAGCTCAGAAACTGTTGGTTTTCTAAAACTCTATTTCAAATAACAGGTATTTACTTTTAATAGTATGTCTAATAGAACTTAAAAAACGATAGATAATTTTGTATTTCAAGTAGTCGCAGAGATAATTATGATAGAAATTTTAAAAATCTGCTTGTGTAAATTGCCTTCAAAATAGTTTTAATTAGAAAAAGGAGAGTTGATATTTTGTGTTAAATGTTAAACAATACTTAGAATAAATTTAAAAAAATCAAAGTCATCAGAATTGATACCCAGAGAATCTATTTTATTTCTTTTTTCCTTTCAGTAAACTACCCTTAATTTTAGGGTTGGATAACTAATTCCAAAAACTCATCGAGGACCCTATGAGCACCCAGATACCAAGTTTTATCTCAATCTGTAAAAATAATTTAGGCTCTAGACCTAGTAACAACAGACAGATAGACGGCATTGCGAAAAGAGTTTTTTTTTAGGTTTCAGGCGGGGCCACGCATGAAACGTCGACATTAATCAAAATCTGTAGTTCGATTATTTTTTGACAATCACAATAACTTTTCTGCCCGAAGAGTTGAGATAAAGTAAAAATATTAGTGTGTAAGATAGGTTAAAACTATTAATAAATTTGAAATATGTTAAATATGTTAAATTTAATTGATAATTAGCGTATAACCCGAACGGGTAGTAAGACGCGGTGCTAAATATTATATTAATTGATAATTCCTTTTTTCCTTGATTATAAGGCTGTGTAAGCTGCCATATTATGTCGATGAGGGTGACCTGGTGGTCTAGGGATAAGGTGTCAGACTTCTATGCTGGCGGCCGGGGTTCAATCCTCGGTCCCGGCACAGATTTATCTGATTACCAAACCCTT
>CABFOW010006922.1:11078-27906 GCA_902141385.1 Timema californicum
TATTATTATTATTATTAGCACCGCGTCTTACTACCCGTTCGGGTTATACGCACTTACGCTAATGTGTAATGGTAGGGTGATTGTGAGATGAAATGGAGGACCTACAGTTTAACGTGGAATCCGAACCACGGTGGAGGCCTGGCATTCCCCACATTCACAAGATGTCTTGTCAGAGGTGAAGGAAGGGTTTGGTAATCAGATAAATCTGTGCCGGGACCGAGGATTGAACCCCGGCCGCCAGCACAGAATTCTGACACCTTACCTCTAGACCGCCAGGTCACCCTTCTTTTGTTTTATTTTTCAGAGAGGGGGAGGGAGGACCCCAGAGCTCTCCCTCATGAATAAAGTGATTGATGTGTAAATTAATGTGTAAGGAGAGCTAATAATTGGTGACTATGAATTAAGGAAGATCTTCTAACAAACAAGCATATTTACCTAAATATGGCGGTGTTGTGTCTGCACAGCATTCGGGTGAAAGAACGGTCAAAGGAATAAATATCGTGTAGTATTTAAAGCTGTGACTGTTTATTTTATATTACTTATAATTGCAGTCTTAGGACCAATAACAATTTTTTAAATTTAAAATACATTTTTATAAAACAAATAATGTCTGAGATAATGTAAATTATATTTTTAAATTGAGGTCTGGGAAATTGATTGTTATGCTCTTTGGTGGAGTGTTTATGCAACAATGTATATTATTTAGTTTCACATATCTTACAAGCTTGGAGTAAAAAATTTCCATTCTAAGACAAATGAGCGAGAAAATATGTGCTTTTTAAAATAATTATAATGCGTTCAGTAAAAAATTTAGTTAAGTGATAAATTAATGATCGGGGCTCTGATTAAGTTTTGTCAAGTAATTATCATGGGATAAGCCACCAATAACAATATAAGAGCCAGAAAGAAAATTATTTTTACTCAAAATTTACTATTTTTTTTACCCGCCTCGATGGCGTAGTTGGCTAACGCGCTTGTCGTGTTGAAGCTCTACTGCTGAGGACGGGGAGATCGAGGTTCGAATCTCGATCGGGTGAACTGGGGGTGGTTTTTCCTAAATGGTTTTCCACTCTTCCTCCACGCAAATGCGGGTTCACTTCCTCTAATTCAACCTTCCCAATTCCTAATCCAATAGAGTAATTAGTACTTAAAGCGTATAACCCGAACGGGTAGTAAGACGTGGTGCTAAATATTATATTATAATATTTTTTTTCCTCGTTCTATGATATCATTAATTATTCCAGAAATTTGAGGATTCCCGTTTCTAGATAATATCTTTTATAGGGGTATTGACCAGAACCGAACCAGAGTTCTTGCCAGAGCATCGAGTCGGTTCGTTTGGAAGACGTGTGAATCACTCCAAATGGCTCCGCTCCAATATCCAAGCGGTTTGCTTGCCAATATCCTTCTTACCCCTAATGTTTCGGAAAGTAGAGAAAGTGATATAATGTCGACTTGTTGATTTAACGCTGGTTGGATCAAAGGGGTGTGTGGAGGGTGGGGGGGGGGTGAGGAAAGAGGGTGATAGAATAATCGAGAAGGATTTCCGGTCTCTTTGTAGTACAAATTGAATTTTTTTTCTGATGACATACTTACGATCAATAATGCCCAATAAGTTGAGATTATTTATTTGTCAAATGGATACATTAAGCTTTCACTTAGAAATTTTATTTTAATTACAACGGGTCGTACCTGGGCGGAAAATCGCGTAAGTCCACAGTCTTGCTTGTCCAAGTCACTCACTTATTCTATGGCGCTAGGAACCCGAGAGTTCATTGCTGCACTTACAAAAGTACAGCACCTTTTCCTATCTTGAGCTAGTTCTATCCAGTCCATCTCATTACACCCTATTCCTATCTTGAGATAGTTCTATCTAGTCCATCTCATTACACCCTACACCTATCTTGAGCTAGTTCTATCCAGACCACCTCAATACACCCTATTCCTATCTTGAGATAGTTATATCCAGTCCATCTCATTACACCCTATTCCTATCTTGAGATAGTTCTATCTAGTCCATCTCATTACACCCTACCCCTATCTTGAGCTAGTTCTATCCAGACCCCCTCAATACACCTTACCCCTATCTTGAGCTAGTTCTATCCAGACCACCTCAATACACCCTATTCCTATCTTGAGATAGTTATATCCAGTCCAACTCATTACACCCTATTCCTATCTTGAGATAGTTATATCCAGTCCAACTCATTACACCCTATTCCTATCTTGAGATAGTTCTATCCAGTCCACCACATTGCGCCCTATCCCTATCTTGAGATAGTTATATCCAGTCCACCTCATTACACCCTATTCCTATCTCCCCCCATATTGTGACACGAAGAATGAGCAAGTAAACTGCTTGTCTAAAGCTTTATTGACTCATTCTTCATGTCACAATATGAGTGGAGGGGGATTGACCTCCTCCAATCCAGAGCGAGACGCCTGCTGGATGTAGGAGGTGGGCTACTTTTCCGTGGGCCACCCTGTATAAGATTCAGTGATTAAATAAAATCCCGAGGGGGAAAAATTGGTTCAAAAGGGTCAAATAAGTATAGGGCCTATAGCCTCTACAATCAAAGGTCAAACTCTTTCCAGACGCGGTAATGACCTTCTACCTCGCCATTCCACCTCACTATAGTCCATACAGTAAAGTTTTTGAAGCTCATTTTAAAAGGTTCATTTGAACTTGATATTTTAATAATGTTAACCGTAAAGGATGAAAGTAGTTACTCTATGGTCGCGATTATCCGGCCCTCCGTATTATCCGGCCTAGTTCTCGGTCTTAAAAAGTTAGTTGTACTCGCTTCGGTGGCTGCATGGTCCAAGGCGCGACTCTCGCAATATACTAGACAGACTTCCGTTGACGTAGATATCTACGTTCAAATCTCAGTCGGGTGTACAGAGGGTGATTTTATACAAAATAATTTTCCACTCTCTCTCTCTCCACGCAAATGTGGATACACTTCTTCTATATATAGCCTTCCCAATCCCGTAACACATTAGTGTAATTAGTATATAAGTGTACAACCCAAGAGGGCAGTAAGGTGCGGTGCTAAAAACAAAAAGTTCGTTTTAAGATAAACAAACCGGTAAATATCCACTATAAATCATTTACTGGATCTATAATTTGCTCCATTTGACGCTCTATTCTCACTTGTTCTTGATTTGTAGCCGATGTTACATTTCCAAAATAAAGTAGATTCTACTATATGGTAAAATATTTTTAAAAAAATTCATTCTAGTTTAATTATTACTGCTCTTCTACAATTACTGTATTCCTATTTTACATCGCAATCGGTGGCCTGGCGGTCTAGGGGTAAGGTGTCAGGTGACTTCTGTGCTCGGGGTCCGGGGCTCAATCCTCGGTCCAGGCACAGATTTATCTGATTACCAAACCCTTCCTTCACCTCTGACAAGACATCTTGTGAATGTGAGGAATGCCAGGCCTCCACCGTGGTTCGGATCCCACGTTAAACTGTAGGTCCTCCATTTCATCTCACAATCACCCTACCATTACACATTAGCGTAAGTGCGTATAACCCGAACGGGTAGTAAGACGCGGTGCTAATAATAATAATACATCGCAATCAGAAAAAGGGCAGATTCTATTTTTTTTTAATGAAATGTTTTGTGGATATTAAAAAAAAGTAGGTAAAGCCATAATGAAAATGATCTACACTAGGATTCCGTATTATCCGGTTTTTTCGGTATCCGACTCGGAAAGCCGCCACTTTAGGCCGGATGTTGGCAACTCTGGTGTATTATAATGGCCAGTTGTTTTCAACCCTTTGCCCGTAAGGACACTCTAAAAGAAATTAATCTAAGATAAAATATACTGATCTCATTTCTACATTCCAATTTTCACTGTAAGATAACTGAAAGCTTGAAAAGTTACTAGCTCTACAGTAGCCCCATGGCTTCTTTGGTGCTGACTGACAGCTCACGGCTGACAGCTAAAAGCTTTTAAAAGCTACCAGACCAAATTATGTATCCCTACGCCGAACCATATGATCTGCAAAAACATGTGTTTAGACAGCTGTCTTTTCTGACGGTCAAAATTCTGGTATATACCTAAATGTTGGTTGTCAGAAGTCAGCTGTGAGCTGTCAGTCAGCACCAAAGAAGCCATGCGGCTACTGTAGTTCCACATACTCATACGTCAAGATGTGAGATATACAGTTGTCAATTTATATATATATTATCAATAATAGTACAATAACAATAACAATATAGTAATATATATATACATATATTATCAATAATAGTACAATAACAATAACAATATAGTAAAATGTAATCGGTGTTAATCACAGAAAATGACGTTTGTATTTTCTAAAATACCTTTCTTATTAAAATTGTAAGAGGATGTGTGGGTTTTGTTTTTCTATCCAATTATATTCAGCCCAAACGCCAGCACCCTCAAGTTTTCTACTTTTTTTTTAGCACCACGTCTTACTACCCATTCAGTTTATACGCCTATAGGCCTATATTAACTAGGCTAATAGTTTTAGGGATTAGGAAGATACTATTTATTGGAGGTGTAAACATATTCACGTGAAGGAAGAGTGGAAAACCATCCATTTTGGAAATGCCACCCTTAGTACAACCGACCGAGATTCGAATCTCGATATTTCCACTATCGGCAGTCTAGTCCACCACAAGCGTAGCGCGTTAAGACTACGCGGCAACACCCATAAGTTGTTTACTCCGATACAAAACCAGTTGTCGCTAGCATCAGATTACACAGACCATTCGATTAACATAAAACAAAACTTTATTGGAGCAAAAAAAAAGAATTGAAATTATAACTGGTTTACTTTTATTTAAAAAAATAGAATTATAATCTGTGTTTTCAATTATAGAGAGAGATGAATGTTTTGAGTTAGTAGCTTGACTGTTGTCCATTGGTCATCGAGAAGTAGACGAGCTTCTTTGCGCAGACGCGTGGTCTATCCGCGCACTTTGATTGGTCAACCGGGTTTTGAAAAGCGCCAGACGGACGTTTGTCGAACATGTGGTCAAGCCGAGAGATATATCCGAAGCGGCAGACTATATCTACACTCACTAGAACTTTCATAATCTACCGAGACAACGCGTGAAAAAAAGTTATAAAACATTTGTTTTATCTTTAAGTGCTTCGTCGGTCGTAGTTTATTCTAAAAAAGTTTATAATTGTTTTCAAGATTAATTTCTTTTTTAAGACCGCCCCTTTTTTTATTCTTAATAATTAAATGAAAACGATATTAGTACCTCAGCAAGTCCTTGTAAAATTGTTTCGTTACATATTATTGATGAAAGTTGTTACCAAATAGTATTTGATTTTAACTTGTTAAAACATTATTATTATTAAAAACGTTTTGAGTAAATATATTATTTGAATTCTTTACCACTTTAAATTCTTATGATGAAAGTTGTTACCAAATAGTATTTGATTTTAACTTGTTAAAACATTATTATTATTAAAAACTTTTTGAGTAAATATATTATTTGAATTCTTTACCACTTTAAATTCTTCCTCCACACGAGGGCTACAGCGACGTGTTACAAATCCAGACAACTGTTGGTAAAAGTAAGAACATAGAGTTTGAGAAGAACTTATTTTAGATCTTCACGAGATAAAGCTTTCTTTCCCCCTCGTCCGTATTTGCCACCATTACGAAAGATCTACGTTCGCCACAGTTCGCCACGGGTCATCAGCTCAAATTCCACAGCAGAGAAGAATGGGCGTGTTTAGTTTATGACACGAAACCTAACTTGAGAGGCAAAGTAACGAGATAGGATCATCGGAAGGAGGAGGTAAGATCCATACATCTTTGTACCTTCTTTAACTGTAGATTTAGTAGATATACAGCCTGCTTTACGTTTGTCAACAAAATTAACAATACTTTAGTCTAAATCCAATATCATTTATGTGTGTAATTTGTGTTTCCAAACGGTTAAAACTATTTTTCTTTGTAGCATTATGTCTTTATACCCGTTTGGGCTATACAATTATGTAGACCCTACTAATTACTCTGATGTGTTAAAGATGAGAAAGGTTGAAATTGGAAAGTGTACCCACATTTGCATAAAGGGTGAATTGAAAACAATCTTTTAAAAAACCTTAGTACACTCAACCGGGATTGGAACCCTGATATAGGGTAGCCCCATGGCTTCTTTGGTGCTGACTGACAGCTTTGAAAAGTTACCAGACCAAATTATGTATCCCTACGCCGAACCATATGATCTGCAAAAACATGTGTTTAGCAGCTGTCACTTTTGACAGTAAAAATTTAGGTATATACCTAGTTGTTGTCTGTCAGAAGTTAGCTGTGAGCTGTCAGCCAGCACCAAAGAAGCCATGGGGCTACTGTACCTATCATTGGAAATCTAGTCTTTAACACGAGTGACGTCTTAAACCATGTGGCCACCAAAGCAGGTAATTTTTATTATTAAAAACCAAGATATACTGTGTACAATTTATGGTAGCACATTTCAACACTTTTGTCAAAATTTTTGTATTGATTATTATTATTATTTATTATTAGTAAATGTCACTTTAAATGCACTGCAAAAAAATCACCTGCGATGAGTAGGTCAGGGTTTAAATTCTGGTAGGTCCTGTATGAATATGGTTTTCACAAATAGGTTACAGCTAGTTCTTTTCTCCTCCTCTAACCATGCAAATGCACTTTTCATAAACAATTATTTAATTCATTGATCCATTAACAGATTTATTATTATAATTATATTATTATTATTATTATTATTAACAACGCGTCTTACTACCCGTTCGGGTTATACGCACTTACGCTAATGTATAATGGTAGGGTGATTGTGAGATGAAATGGAGGACCTAGCAGTTTAACGTGGAATCCGAACCACGGCGGAGGCCTGGCATTCCCCAAATTCACAAGATTTCTTGTCAGAGGTGAAGGAAGGGTTTAGTAATCAGATAAATCTATGCCGGGACCGAGGATTGAACCCCGGCCGTCAGCATAGAAGTCTGACACCTTACCCCCTAGACCGCCAGGTCACCGTTAAATACTTAACTAACATTATATATATAATATATTTGAATGTAAAATGGAGTAAACTTTGTGCTTATAGACAATATCCCAATTTGTGTGTGACTGGAATGAACTAACATAACTCTTTGTCTCAACGTCACGCCTGTGTAATAGTTCTGTGCTCTTCAAATACCGGCGAGTATGTAAATCGAGCTATTCACTTTGTAACCTCAAAACACCGGTGCACCTCACTACAAAACTAGAGGTGCCGAGTTCATTTCCCGGTTTGCACTAACGTTTTGTTTCTTTTTTCTTTTCGAAAAGGGGAAACTATCCGATAGTTTACCGGGGTTTGGTTAGTTTATTCTTAAGTTGGGTTTAAACTTATTACTGGCTTCACACCTCCATATTCCTTATCACATCTGATTGCGGGTACGACGTGTAAAAAAACCCCTCCATAGGTGTACCCCGGGCGACGTTCTGTGCCACCAGTGTGGCTAGAAGTATATACTCTTAGGCGAACGAACTTGATCACATATTTCTCCCAGTCGAGGCTAAAAAAACAACACATAATTGGAAGTGTTATTGGCCCATAGTTTAAAAAAATTAAGATTTGAACTATTCCTGTAATTTATTTCTCGTGATATACCCATGATGTTAAATCAAAATAAAAAGTTTCTAACATGACACGTTTTTCATTCTTTACTTGAAATATTTCAATAGGTAGGCTATGATGTTTTAATTTTTTCTAAACCTCGTGAATAAGATATCCATTTCAAAGTTTGCACACGTTATCATTAAACCCACCACAAAATTATTGGCTTTCTCACACAATTTTAACGCCTTATCCCACGATATATTTAGAAACTCGTTAAACTGAGGGTGACCTGGTGGTCTAGGGGCAAGGTGTCAGACTTCTGTGCTGGCGGCCGGGGTTCAATCCTCAGTCCCGGCACAGATTTATCTGATTACAAAACCCTTCCTTCACCTCTGACAAGACATCTTGTGAATGTGGGGAATGCCAGGCCTACACCGTGGTTCGGATCCCACGTTAAACTGTAGGTCCTCCATTTAATCTCACAATCACCCTACCATTACACATTAGCGTAAGTGCGTATAAACCGAACGGGTAGTAAGACGCGGTACTAATAATAATAATCAAACTGAGACACAAAGTCAATTTTCATATTTTGTAATAAAATTGGTGGTTTGAATTTTTTGTTTGTGTAGTTTATATTACTTTCACCAGATGCATTAATCAATTTTATATACGACATAAAACTAATTTAATAGAAATAACGATGTTCGTTTTTAAACTTGAATATTGCTAATCCGTTGGATAGAAAAAGGACAATGGGCTAGAAGTGCATGAACTGCAAAGTAAGAGTGTAACGACCTTTAGAGATTATCTTACATTACAAATAACATTCTATCTTCATGTTATCACAAAACTATAATTTTCTTTATGATATGCAATTTTGTCGTATAATTTATTTTATGTGTTTAGATAATTTTGTTTACTATTTCTTAGTTTACAAGCTCTCATGTAAATGTATAGTTGCAATAAGTTGTGTCATAATGGTCTTAAGAGTACTGATGCTATGAATTTCTGCCTTAAGAGAGGGTCTCTACTTTGGTTCCCGAAGGTAATACAACGAGAGAGAAGGTCTTTGGTTACTATTATAAAAACACACTTATAAAAATGAATGTACGTGTTGTAGAAATAAGGGGCTTAGAACGCTTTTTACCCACTACTGTACTATAAAATATAGTATTTCATTTATATGCTTTAATTTGATTGCATTGTGTTTTAACAATTTGTTTTTATGATTTTTGTCTGTTTCAATGAACCAAAATATACAAATATCACACTTATTATTTAATTGAATCAGTCAAAAAGTGTTAAAACACAGCGCAATCAAATTAAATCATGATTTTCAGTAGGGGAAACATGTATTTTATGATTATAATTAGTTTTGTATACTCATTTACATGTTATTAAATTATAAACCTCAGCTAACAAACTTAGAATTCAGTTTTTTGTAAAAAAAAATGTTGTTTGAAAGATTGGTCGTTATAAACAATTTTTTAAAATAAAGGGGTTTTATGTGCACCTTACCCAAGTAGTTAAAAAGGCTATTAAAGCCCTTGAAAAACTTCTTCACAGCCATCTAGGATTGAAGCCAGGACTCTCTGAACGATAATTTACTAAGGACCTTGACAAACTATTATATCTTGATCAGTCCAAAAACTTTTTGTTTGCCAAACATATAACAATTATTTATGAGGGTACTTTTTTGTTTTCGCAGCGAGTCTTACTTATCGTCCGGATTACGCACATTTTATTCAAGCCAGTGGGCAAGGGATGGCGAAGATATAATTTAGATGAAATATTGCCGCATTTGAGGTAAATGACTGTGGGGAAACCACCCAGTAAAAATCACCCTCTGTACATTTGGCTGAAGTTCGAACCAAGGTCTCCACGGCACAGAAAATCTAGACTTTTAACCGCATGCCCATCTATGTAGGTCTATAATACATATTTGATATATATTTAAAATCATTAGAATATATATTTGAAGTATTTACAAATATCCCAGATAAATGTTACTACTGGTGAAATATTTGATATATTTTTACCAACACAGTTTTTTGGAGTAAAAATTGCCAAATTTAACTCATTCTTCCTTCCATCCAATCTTAGCCTCTTCTAATATACTGGTCCTAATATACCAGCAAGGGCGACCAGCCATTAGGTTAGTCCTAATATACCAGCAAGGGCGACTAGCCATTAGGTTAGTCCTAATATTCCAGCAAAGGTGACCAGCCATTAGGTTAGTCCTAATATACCAGCAAGGGCGATCAGCCATTAGGTTAGTCCTAATATACCAGCAAGGGAGACTAGCCATTAGGTTAGTCCTAATATTCCAGCAAGGGTGACCAGCCATTAGGTTAGTCCTAATATACCAGCAAGGGCGATCAGCCATTAGGTTAGTCCTAATATACCAGCAAGGGCGACCAGCCATTAGGTTAGTCCTAATATACCAGCAAGGGTGACCAGCCATTAGGTTAGTCCTAATATACCAGCAAGGGCGACCAGCCATTAGGTTAGTCCTAATATACCAGCAAGGGCGACCAGCCATTAGGTTAGTCCTAAAATACCAGCAAGGGCGACCATCCATTAAGTTAGTCCTAATATTCCAGCAAGGGTGACCAGCCCTTAGGCTAGTCCTAGTATACCAGCAAGGGCGACCGGCCATTAGGTTAGTCCTAATACACCAACAAGGGCGACCAGCCACTAGGTTAGTCCTAAAATACCAGCAAGGGCGACCGGCCATTAGGTTAGTCCTAATATACCAGCAAGGGTGACCAACCATTAGGTTAGTCCTAATATTCCAGCAAGGGCGAACGGCCATTAGGTTAGTCCTAATATACCAGCAAGGGCGACCAGCCATTAGGTTAGTCCTAATACACCAACAAGGGCGACCAGCCATTAGGTTAGTCCTAATATACCAGCAAGGGTGACCAGCCATTAGGTTTGTCCTAATATTCCAGCAAGGGCGACCAGCCATTAGGTTAGTCCTAAAATACCAGCAAGGGCGACCAGCCATTAGGTTAGTCCTAATATTCCAGCAATGGCGACCAGCCCTTAGGTTAGTCCTAATTTACCCATTGGACGGTATTGTCAAAACAAACGATTAGTTCCAATCTAAAGAGCTATTTTTAGATTTTGTTAATTAGTGTTTCTTCCAAATAACTCCTCTTATCTTCCCTCCTTCTCTTTTCATCCTATTTTTCATCTCGTTCGATCCATTATCACTGACAGCGAAGGTCAACGACTACCTTTAGGTCACGGCCTCCAAAGAGAACGTTACAAAAAACAAATAATAAAAGACTTAAGGTAATTTCAGATCACTTCCGGCAAATGTCGGAGCGATTATTTACACGTGGTTTTGATTTCGCCGAGACTGACCTCTAAGCACTGGAGACCTTGATTCGATTCTTGGTGGAACCTACAAAAGTTTACTTAAAAGTTACGCTTTTGTTCGAAAGAATAAATTATGTTAAGAATATTAAACATGAAATAACAAGTTAGTTAATATGTAAGAAACCTTCCCCAGCCACATATAGATAGATTAGGAATTGAGAAGGTTTAATTAGATGAAGTGAACCCGCATTTGCGTGGAAGGGGAGTGGAAAACCATTTAGGAAACCCCCCCCCCTCCAGTTCACCCGACCGAGATTCGAACCTCGATCTCCCCGTCCTCAACAGTTGAGCTCAACACGGCAAGCGCGTTAGCCAACTACGCCACCGAGGCGAGTTTACGTTCTTTAAACTTTTGTTAATCGAATAGGAGAATAAGTTAGTTCTAGAGGGGGAAGGGGGAGAGGATCTAAGTTGGCAACCCTGGTGGGTTTCCGTCTAGATAGAGCGATTAGGATGGGAAAAAAAGGCTACCTCGTAGACCTTACCAAACTGTCACACGACAGCCAAGGTTGTTTCCCGTCGGGCTGATGTTTAATGACAACGGTCCTTGTGTAGAGGTATTTTACATATCTTAGCCATCTTAACGACAGAGACTGGGAACTGTGACGAGCTCCTTTAGGCCAGGTACGTCCAATCCGCGGCCCGCGGGACACTTGCGGCGCCCAGATATGTTCCGTGCGGCCCGTGGGACACTTTCTGCCCCCAAACATGTTCTGTGCGGCCCGCGGGACACTTGCGGCCTTCAGATATGTTATGTGTGGCCCGCGGGACACTTGTGACCCCAAACATGTTCTTTGCGGCCCCCAGATATGTTTTGTGCGGCTCGCGGGACACTTGCGGCCCCCAAACATGTTCTGTGCGGCCCGCGGGACACTTGCGGCCCCCATATATGTTTTGTGCTGCCCGCGGGACACTCGCGGCCCCCATATATGTTCTGTGCTGCCCGCGGGACACTTTGCGGCCCCCATATATGTTTTGTGCTGCCCGCGGGACACTCGCGGCCCCCATATATGTTCTGTGTGGCCCGCGGGACACTTTGCGGCCCCCATATATGCTCTGTGCTGCTCGCGGGACACTTGAGGCCCCCATATATGTTCTGTGCTGCCCGTGGGACACTTTGTGACCCCCATATATGTTCTGTGCGGCCCGCGGGACACTTGCGGCCCTCAGATATGTTCTGTGTGGCCCGCGGGACACTTGTGGCCCTCAGATATGTTCTGTGTGGCCCGCGGGACACTTGAGGCCACCAAATATGTTCTGTGTGGCCAACCATTTCAATTATTTATCTTAGCACCGCATCTTACTACCCGTTCAGGTTATATAATTATGTACCAACTAGACATATGGTTTATGGAACTAGGAAGGTTATATTTAAGAGTGTTCCCGCGTTTGCGTGGAGGGAAAATTGAAAATCATTTAGGAAAAAAATACCCTCTTGGTACACTCGAATGAGATTCGAACCTCGATCTTCCCATCATCGGCAACCTAGTCTACTGCGAGAGTAGCGCGTTAGACTGTGCGGCCACCTGTAGGTCAGTCTAAATTGAAGAAATAAACAACAAATTAAGCCCCTAGAGCTGATGTATATTCTCGGTAATTTCCATTAAGTTGCCTGAATTGTAGGTATGCACTACTTAAAAACTAGAACAATTACGCAATGTATTGCATGGTTACCCCCGGGCGAGGCCTTTTCTTTGCTCCAAAGATACATATTAAAAATCGCTTCATTTTTATTTCTCCCGACACAGTTTTCAATTTAAAAAAAATTTAAACAAAAAAATTTAAAATTCTAGTTTCAAGGAATTGCATTTTATTGTCCACAGGGGCAACTAATTTTAAAATTTCAGTCCTTTGTGTGCGGTAGATGTTGCGCAATACTACAGACAGGCAGACAGACAGACAGACAGACAAACTCTCGATTTGATTAATTTAGACAAATACTTAATGTTTTTACTACGTTTGGGCATCCGGTCCTATGAATTTCCCTTCCCCAAGAATTAGTTCAACCTTCAATTGGACACGGCTGCATTTTTGTTTTAGCGATTAATAATAATTATTTAAATTGAATAAGGCAACACATTTTTCTAAATAAAGAAATAATACTATCCAAGTATTTAATCTTATACTACCAAGAAGATATTCGTAATCGTCTGACCCAAAACACCGGTGAAAAAAGTAAACTGTCGATGGAAACTTTTAACAATTAGGACTGGGGTACCAAGCCCCCGAGTTTGATGCTTCGTCAGAACTAGTAGGTTAAGGTGTGGATGTAGGGTACGCGAGAAAAGGTATGTTTTTACAATTTTTATGGCAAAAGTTCGGACAAAATAAATTAAATATTGCTCCAGTACATTATTATTATTATTAGCACCGCGTCTTACTACCCGTTCGGGTTATACGCACTTACGCTAATGTGTAATGGTAGGGTGATTGTGAGATGAAATGGAGGACCTACAGTTTAACGTGGAATCCGAACCACGGTGGAGGCCTGGCATTCCCCACATTCACAAGATGTCTTGTCAGAGGTGAAGGAAGGGTTTGGTAATCAGATAAATCTGTGTAGGTGCTCTAGTACAAACCTAGTTTTATATTCTTCACATGTTGATATCAACAGTTGTCAGTTATCAACATGTGAATAAAATTGAACTCTTTTGTTATAGAGAAAAAATGTATATATATAAACTACAATTTAAAAAAAAAATCTTTTCTCGCGTCCGCCTTGAGTCCTATCTTGACTTGACATGACGTCAGAGGTAGGAAACCTCGTTGATGCCAAACTTCCACATGGACCAAAGGGTAACTAAGCCCCGAAACGAGCATAAAAAGAACAACCTACCGTCTCAACCTCTAACCTTTACCTCACCCGTTAACAATTTGTTTGCGGCGAGTTATAATAACTGTTCTTCCTATTCAACGAGACATTAATCAAAAGATTTGCATATAAATGTACACAAGACGAGGACACGAAGTAGCACCCGTTGAGACTAGATCTCACCAAGGTTCCTGTCTGACGGAACGAGTCCAGGGGGATTGTGGTTGAGAAATGGTGGGAGTATACTGTGGTCGCTTAGCTGAGGCGGCTTGCCCTAGCACTGTCAGTTTCTGGGTGAGCTTCCTACGACACTCTCAGTAATGTATTTGTTTCGTTAAGATGTGTTCTTTTTTCTTTGTCGGTGACCTGGTGGTCTAGGGGGTAAGGTGTCAGACTTCTGTGCTGGCGGCCGGGGTTCAATCCTCGGTCCCGGCACAGATTTATCTGATTACCAAACCCTTCCTTCACCTCTGACAAGACATCTTGTGAATGTGGGGAATGTCGGGCCTCCACCGTGGTTCGGATTCCACGTTAAACTGTAGGTCCTCCATTTCATCTCACAATCACCCTACACATTACCTTAAGTGCGTATAACCCGAACAGGTAGTAAGACGCGGTGCTAATAATAATAATAATAATAATAATAATAATAATAATAATAATAATAATAATTCTTGAAGATCTGTCGGGAAGTGTGTCAGAAATTTGATAAATGACCTTTTATTTCTTGTGTTTAAAAAGTTTTTCTCATTAAATGTTAATATAATCACGAGACCCCTCTTCGATGGTCGCGTGGTCTTAACGCGTTACTCTTGCAGTAGACTAGACTGCCCATGACCGGGAGATCGAGGTTCGAATATAAGTGGGGTGTTCTCAAGTTATTGTTTTCCACCCTCCCTCCAAGCAAATGCGGCTATACTTCCTCTAAATATAAGCTACCTAATTCCAAAAAACATTAGCGTAATTATTCCCCATAGGCGTATAACTCTTGCTGGTGCTGCTAGTATGGATATATATATATGATCATGGTAAATATATATATATATAAAATTATCATGAGAAATATATAACTGTATGTATATATATGTAATTTGTATATATATGATCATGAGGAATAATTCAAAATTATTGCTATTATTAGCAAGTGTAGAACATTGAACTAACTTTATCCCTTGTAGAAATATATTATTTATTTTATTCAAAGTGTTTTTGTTCGAACTTGGAGGTGTTGTGGAGTCTATGTTCGGCGACCAGAGGGTATCTGGCAGTCTGTCAAGTCGTCCGTCCATTGGTGTCGTGGTGGTCTAGGAAGTTGTGCCTTCTTTCTTGTCGGTAGCCTCGCCTTGATTTGGGCCACTTCCAAGACTGCCTCAGCTGGGGACGATCCACGGGGAATAGAACTACTATCCTTGTGTCCGGAACTAGAACAAAGAACGGATTGAAACTACAAATAGGATTAGATTTATCTTTGATAGCTGACGTGTGATTTGTGATTTCCTTGTCTCAGAATATCTCGAATACAGTTCTAGATCGCACCGCGTCTAACTACCCGTTCAGATTGTACGCGTATAATAGTAACTCTGATGGAGTAGGTATCAGTAAAGAAACATTTTAGAGGTAATGTACTCGCATTTGCGTGGAATGAGATAGGGAAAGGATTTAGTAAAATCCACCCTTAATATTTATTTAGCACCACACTTTACTATCCGTTTGAGTTATACGCTTAGGTACTAACTACACTAGTGGGTTAAGAATTGGGAGAGTTGAATATAGAGGAAGTGAACCCACATTTCCGTAAAAAAAGTATAGAGTGGAAATCTATTTAGGAAAAACCATCCCTAGTTCACTCAAGCGAAATTCGAACATGGATCTCCCCGTCCTCGGCATTCTATCCCAACACGAAACCAGCGCGTTAGCAAACTACGCCACCACCGAAGCGGGTCCACTCTTAGTAGACCTGACCAAGATTCTAACTCCTATTTACTCACCATTAGCAGGCCAGTCCAACACGAGAAAACGCCTTAGACCATTCAGCCACCTAAGCACCTACCAAGACAGTTGACCTGGAAATGCCTTAGACCATTCAACCACCTAAGCATCTACCAAGACAGTAGACCTGGAAATACCTTAGACCATTCAACCACCTAAGCATCTACCAAGACAGTAGACCTGAAACGCCTTAGATCATTCAGCCACCTAAGCGCCTACTAATACAGTTGGCCTGGAAACTTCTTAGACCATTCAACCACCTAAGCACCTACCAAGACAGTAGACCTGAAACGCCTTAGACCATTCAACCCCCTAAGCTAAGCGCCTACCAAGACAGTTGGCCTGGAAACGCGCAATCCTAGCTCTCAGATATTTGCTAATTGGATATCAGGACAAACAGTTGATAGTGTGCATTACCCGCATCGGTGCTCGAAAATTCTAGCGCGTTGATCTCTCCTTAGACTGTAATACTCCTGTGCTTTGTATATCGGGGTTAGAGTTCCGGTTCCTCTCGCTCCACGCAAAGGTTGGTACATTTCCTCTATAATTCCACCTTTAGTATACGATTAGTGTAAATATGTGGATGGCCCGGGCGGTATGGTAATTATGAATGTCAAGATTCGTCGATATTGCCAATTATTAGAAAGAATCCATTTTAATGTCACAATTTTTTTATAGCTAGAATATTTGTGCATTCGAGTAGCTAGTAAATTTCATATTAATTAAACAAAAACCCCGCTTCAGTGGTCACATGGTCTAACGCGCTACTCTCGCCGTAGACTGGACTGCCGATGACGGAGCTAGAGGTTCGAATCTTGGTTGGGTGTACTGAGGGAGGTTTTCCTAAAATGGTTTTCCAATCTACCTCCATACAATTGTGGGTACATTTCCTATAAATATATCCCTAAAACCATTGGCGTAGTTAGTATATAAACGTATAACACGATCAGTAAAACGCGGCGGTGAAAATATATTATTATTATTAGCACCGCGTCTTACTACCCGTTCGTGTTATACGCACTTACGCTAATGTGTAATGGTAGGGTGATT
>CABFOW010006923.1:7032-19381 GCA_902141385.1 Timema californicum
ATATATATATATATATATATATGCTTTATACATTTGTATATATATTTTATATATGGATATATTTAGCAGGCATGATACCTTAGATTGCATAATTACTCGTATAGTTCAAAACAATTAGGAGCAGTAAACTTAAACTTAACATATATACGAAGAGAAAAATCTGAGTCAAAATCTTATATTTTTACTTTTACTCCCTCAAGACTCAAATCACGGCAGTGATAGTGCTTTTCTTTTAATAAAATATTCCACTTGACAAATGTCGCTAATTAGTGTGAAATGCAAAGGCTAGGTCTACCATATTGCAAGGGGATAAACATTCGTAAGAACAATTATGATTGGACATCAATGTTCTAAGAGATACTTACTGCCCGCTAGAATTAATTTTTAAGTAAAATTCAACAAGGACACACCACCATTGGCTTGTTATTTTCGTGCTGCATTTTAACGTCCAGTCTGCACCTCGGAGGTAGAATATACGTCTATCTTAAGAGCGTGATTGTTGGAACTACAAAGACGAATAAATAAGCGTTTGTTGGATTGGTTGGAGGTGGATAGGATGGTTGGTGGTGGATAGGATGGATGGTGGCGGATAGGATGGATGGTGGCGGATAGGGTGGATGGTGGCGGATAGGGTGGATGGTGGCGGATAGGATGGATGGTGGCGGATAGGATGGATGGTGGCGGATAGGATGGATGGTGGCGGATAGGGTGGATGGTGGCGGATAGGATGGATGGTGGCGGATAGGATGGATGGTGGGGTTTCCCCAAGTCTGATATTGATTGCCTGGCATGGTATAGAACTATTTGTATTGTGTTAACAGCCACGGTGGAGTTAGAAAAGATTTGGCCACCATTTGGCATCATTGAATATCAACAACCGAGCAGTAAAATATAAATATAAATTACGTTCTAACACTTTATCACACACTTATACTTTGATTGTTTTTAAATTTCTGTTAATGCTTTTATAAAACGTCAAATACTTTATCGAATTTGTTCGAGAATAAAATAACATCCTTAGTTAAATTATTTGTAATATCTTTGCCACGTCCTATTTTCTCAAAACTCAGGAATATATGTATAAAGTTATTCCTATATAGTCTATGTACAAGTTTTATAACTGGATTGAAAAGAAACTGTTTTGAAAAGTTTTATTTTCAAACCAATTGTATATTATTTTCCTCGCCTTGTGCCAAGTGCAGATATAGCCTCTCTTTGATAGAGATCATTAAATTAGGGGAGAGGATGTCTACATACATGAGAAACATGGGAAACACGAGAAACATGAGAAACACGAGAAAATACACTCATTCGAACCACACATAAGACTGTAATAAACAAAGTATTGTTAGAATTTTAATTCTGTCAATTTATATTTTACTTAGCTATAATTTATTCTTAGGTGAATATTTATTTTGCTTCATACTACTTTTAATTAATTCTAGTTAATTGCATTTTGTCGAAGGAAGCCCCCATAATGGCCGCACTATGCTTGGAGGAAAGAAATGGACTCCAGCAGGGGGGAAGGGGGAGAGAAAAGAATAAGCGAGGTTTTGTTTTGTTTGGGAGTTTTTGGTTTTTTCGGGATATGGCTGAAAAAAGGTATAGAGAGGGGGGGAAAACGACAAGACGGGGGTTAGTGAAAGCAAAAGGAAAAAGAAAGTATTTTTTTAAAAGAAAGTTTAGTAGTAATACCTTTACAACCCTAGTATTATCAACCAAAGGATTGATGGTACGTAATATAGCAGCGGACCTCGATTAACATATGTGAGTTATTCAGATACAGTAACTGAATAACACATTTGAGTTATTCAGATACAGTAACTGATACTGTCTCCAAAACAGAAGCTACCACCAGGCTATATAACAATTTGTTCGTAAAAAACATTTACTCAAGAACGTAACTTTATTGTTTTGGGCCAGTATAATGACTTCGATGAATTCAATATTTAAAAGTTTTAATAGTCTTAATATAATAAACCATATATCATTTCAAATGATAATTATAATATTGTTTATAGCTCGATAAAAGATACTTTAATAATATATGTTGCTACACTAATATATATTATTTTAAAACATGGTACTAGCTATAAAAAAACTGTTAATATTTAAATTTGGAACACGGTTAAATTTTAAAATCTTGTTTTATCTCAATTTGATTGTAGAGATATCAGTAATTATGTTTCATGGTATTTATAGTTTACTTAAGTTTATCTGCAAACCATATATTTGGTTCGAACATACATCTTTGTTCAGAGAAGTTGTGTATGGTGGGCTACACATACACAGAGGCTGGGAATACACAATTTGATGCCTTACTGTACATACAGTTTGCTGATTTCAACAGCACCAGATAAATCTACTTCCAACTGGAAATTAGTTTTGTTGTTCGCTACAAATTGAATATTCTCTGCTCCTCTTCACTTACCTCAGTAGCAACTGATAAGTTGAGGTTCACACAGTTCAACTTTATGGTCGGAAGTATAAAGTAAATATTGGGAAGTCATGTAAATGAAATTGAAAAAAAAGGGGGTACACCGTAGCACGCCAAAAGAGTAAACAAACTTGGTGAAATGGAAAGTAAATATATAACTTTTACCGATGCCCTAATTATTTTTAAGACCTATCAAGGGTTTTTGAGATTATATTTTCTGTCGCCAAACCCCCCCCTCCCCCTCCCTATTAACATCTTGTTTTATTCATGAGGCTGAGAATGCGTTCTGCTACCAAGCAATTGGTCTGCTACCAAGCAATTGGTCTAGTGTTTTTTACTGAAAGAGATATAGTTTTACCAAATGGTTTGCCTATAAACTGTTGCAATTCTTTTCCGGATAGCGTGCTTCAAGCAAAATATCCTTCAAATGGTTCCTTCATCGTCTGTATCTCCTAAAATATTTTGAAACTATTTTATTCAGACACAAATTCAATTATTATATCTAAAATTGAATTCACTTTAATATATTTTATGAATGTGTCTTCCTTGTTTGTGCAATAATTTTACGTTGTTAACTCTTCTAGTCTTGACAAAAGATTGTATTTGTATTTATTTAATCACTATAATTTGCTCGCATTACTCATCACATCAACACATTCGACAACTTCGAAAGATAGAAAAGAATGAAACTTCAAGAGCCGTGTTTTATGTGCGTACGAATATTCAGAGAGAAACACGGACTAGCCTCCACACCCCTCCACTTGCCATCATCAATACCAGCCGCGACCTATGTTCACTGCTTACACCAGGTTATTTCTACACTGCTTCACTCGCTGACGAGCTAGTGATGGTATACAGCTTACCACGGTTCTCTGAAAAAATAAGCAGCACAACAAAATTCCAGTCAATATTTTGTGAGTTTACTGGAAGCAGACAGACAGACACGAACCTAACATTTATTCCGATATGTTTTTGTAAATTACTTCATTTAAATTATATTATAGTAGCTCTTAGGAAAATATCGCATTCATGTGTGGGATGGCTTATGTTTCCCTTCAAATATATATAGATGTTCTTTTAACTTATTGGCAGGCAGGATGGTCTTGGGATTGCCTTGGCTAGATTGCTATTGTACATCTTACTTCACTCATCTCAGGGCCAGTCCCTCAGGTACACAGGGTCAATATAAGAACATCTTGCTTCACTCATCTCAAGGCCAGTCCCTAAAGTTCACAGGGTCGATATAAGAACATCTTACTTCACTCATCTCAAGGTCAGTCCCTCAGGTACACAGGGTCAATATAAGAACATCTTACTTCACTCATCTCAAGGTCAGTCCCTCAGGTACACAGGGTCAATATAAGAACATCTTGCTTCACTCATCTCAAGGTCAGTCCCTCAGGTACACAGGGTCAATATAAGAACATCTTGCTTCACTCATCTCAGGGTCAGTCCCTCAAGTACACAGGGTCAATATAAGAACATCTTGCTTCACTCATCTCAGGGTCAGTCCCTCAGGTACACAGGGTCAATATAAGAACATCTTACTTCACTCATCTCAGGGCCAGTCTCTCAAGTTCACAGGGTCAATATAAGAACATCTTGCTCACTCATCTCAGGGCCAGTCCCTCAAGTTCACAGGGTCAATATAAGAACATCTTGCTTCACTCATCTCAAGGTCAGTCCCTCAGGTACACAGGGTCAATATAAGAACATCTTGCTTCACTCATCTCAAGGTCAGTCCCTCAGGTACACAGGGTCAATATAAGAACATCTTGCTCACTCATCTCAGGGCCAGTCCCTCAAGTACACAGGGTCAATATAATATGTTTTTTACATTTACAGTCCTCCGTTACATTTTAGAGGATCGGTTCACAAAATCATATTTTTTATTGGCATCAACAGGAAAAACTAAAAATGTTGTGCATGGAGAAGTTATAGCTTAACTTTCAAAAGAGAAACCATCTTTAAACAGATGTTTAGATAGTGTTCTTATGTTATTATTTAGCCGGTGTAATAGCTTGCAGCCCTAGGTAGACTAGAGCCTGTAAGACGACGTAAGCCTAATAACTGACCCTTTCAACTCTCCTGACTCAGCAGTGGGGAATTCAGAGTAGGTAGGCCTTTCTTTTAAAAACAGAGTTTGTTTGGTCAAATAGCATAACTCAGAGTATTGTCAAAACTAGCAACTTAGGGAAAACACCTCTCCTTTTTGGTATATCAAGCCCCCATCCTAACCTGAGAGGCCTATGGGACTGGGATAGTGACGTTAGCCTACGTTTCACAGTTTGTAAGCAAATAAAGAATGAACATTTTAAAACAATTTAATATTTAGATGGATAAAAATAGAACAAGACACGAAGAATTGTTACTCGCTAGATGATTATATAGACCTACATTTATCACAGTCTTGTTAGCCATTAAGTGATAAAAATAGAACAAGACACGAATAATTGTTACTCGCTAGATGATTATATAGGCCTACATTTATCACAGTCTTGTTAGCCATTAAGTGATAAAATACCACTTATGAGAGAGATTAGATTAGTTTATTTAGTTTTTGAATTCTGGCAACAGGTAGGCCTAAAGATAATAATCCCATTAAACTTTTAGAATGTTATTTTTATAAATAGAATATTTATTGTCTATTTAGTTCAATAATTTTAACAGAATATTATATTTTTATTACTAGTTTGAATATTTTGATTTCGTTACATAGCAACATAGCTATGATATAAGGTTATTTTGAAGCATTTTTTTCCAAAAAGAAAGTATCTTCCCGAGTGTTCATTACTCGCGTTCGACCTGATTGCAGAGTTGTAAACTCATCCAACTTTTCTCTCAATAAATCTCCTGCTCCAGAGATTTCCCTCTGGTAACTTAATCTCATTAACTGGATAAATTACGATTTCCCTCCCGCTCACGATTATGCTCAATACTCTAATAATGCGTAGTCGAGACGTCCCGTCTGTGAATCTCCTCTCTCTCTCTCTCTCTCTTACTTCAAAGCACACCCAGGTAATCTGACGAAGATCCAACAAAGGAACGAAGCTCTACTCTACTCTTGTGGGGAAAGGTAACCTTTCAAGGCTTACCACTCTCTTAGGCCGCTTCTAGCCTTTTACACATCGAAACCTCCTCTTCTGTTTTATTAATGGAACCGATCGATACAGTGGATATTGGTTCACGTTAACGGAAAGAAGGGGAAATGATTGCTGTTGTCTTTATTATTCTGTACGTAAAGAAATAGTATAATAATGTTTTAGAAAGGTTTTATAAAAATATGTATTCTCTAATACGAGTGTAAATCCAATAGACGTAAAGGTGCTTCACTGAGATTTATTGTTAAAGTGTAACTGCTATTTATTATTATTATTATTATTAGCACCGCGTCTTACTACCCGTTCGGGCTATACGCACTTACGCTAATGTGTGATGGTAGGGTGATTGTGAGATGAAATGGAGGACCTACAGTTTTACGTGGGATCCGAACCACGGTGGAGGCCTGGCATTCCCCACATTCACAAGATGTCTTGTCAGAGGTGAAGGAAGGGTTTGGTAATCAGATAAATCTGTGCCGGGACCGAGGATTGAACCAACTGCTATTTGATGGTAGGTATTTGTCGGTTATTAAAGTTTAAAGTCAAATCAACTAATATTATATGAAGTGTAATATTTAGCCGATGGTATCAGTTTTGATGAAATAATAATAAGGATGATTTATGTATGATGGATAGCTAAGCTTATATTTTTCCCTCGTATAAGCCTATATACGCGCACAACGATTCTATGCATGATCTGAGTGATGTTTCCTGCTGTGTGTATACTGTGTATATACACTGTGGTGATAGTATTGGTTCTGTCAGTGGCTACTGTCCTTCATTTGTTGTTGTTTTGTTGTCCTTGTTATACAATTATTTTGAACCAAGCTTAGCTTTGTTAGTTTTGTATATTAAACAGTGGAGACTACAACAATATTTTTACACTTTACAGAAGCCTATATACCAGGGGTGGCCACGACGCGGTTCTCGACCACCCGTTACGCTGCTATTATCACATTGCAAAATATTAAATACTAAATAGAAATTGAAAACTTTTCTTAAACAAAAGTGTTTTTATTATTAATAATACAAAATAGGTTTTTCAGAAAAATTAGTAAAAAACACCCGAAACATACCTTATAATTCATTTTGAAGTATTTTTAAAAATAATTTGTCATATGTTGCTGCTTTTAGCGTGACAATAAATTTGCAATAGCGAGAAAAGACAAAAACAGGCCAAATAAGATTAATATCTGTAAATAGTCAAACCGTTTTTATTTGATACACTCGACTATAAACTAAATATACACATTTTGTTTTGAAAAAATAAAATAATATGAAGGCTAGGTCTTTTTTTCAAATCCATCACAAATAATATTTTACTCGTTTAATTTACCCGTTGAAGCCTTTTTAAGCTCAATCTTATCAGTAAGCTGCTTAAAATAAGGTTGATATGTTAAAGTAGTCCGCACTAGTTCGTTTAGATGTTCATCTGTAAAAACATCAATATTTGTAGTTAATAAAGCTAAGTGTAGAATATAGTGGGTCGCACCAAAGATGGAGGGAGATCTGTTTCTTGGTACATTCCTTTACTTAAGGGTATTTTTGTTCCATGAAATGCGTCAAAAACTCGGTAATCGAACAACCACTTTATTTTACTTGTTTGAGTCCTTCGCACTCTTGAAGTTCCGGTAGTTCCAAATATAGAGTTTCTGAGCCCGCCACAATTTACTTTGAGATAGGACACCCACTCTCATTACGTCAGCGAGAAAAGGAATCTCCAAGAAAGCAAGTGATGGGTTAAGTGCTCGAAGGTAGCAGAATCGACCAGTGCGTTCTTTAAAAGACTATTTAATTAGCCAATAGAAGTTTCCGTCGCCAGTTCCATAACAGGAATAGTTGTCCTCATTTATTCAGACAAGAGAAAGGGATTTAAGATTTTATATTACAAGTCTCTATGAAAAAGTTTCAATTTGTTGTGGAAACTGAACCCCGTTTGAGCTAGATGTGTCGTTAGTTTCTCTTTCCCTTGCACTTATATGTTAAATGGACGTAAATCCTGAAAAATATCCGTAAGAAATTCCATTTCCAACAACCAATGAGTGTCCTCAAGTTGAAGGAAGTATTTCTCCTTCTCTTGAAGTGGATCCAACAACAGCCAAAGTTGAAGGAAGTATTTCTCCTTCTCTTGAAGTGGATCCAACAACAACCAAAACTTGTTCAGTACATTGGCATGACAGCCTCCATACTAAGCAAAGCCACGCACGATACGTCACTGGGAAACTCTTCACTGCTGAGCTCATCCACAAGGGCTTTCAATTGCCTGGTGGGGTTTTTAACCTAAACAAATATATTAGACCATTTTTAGGATAACTTCCGCACATGCTCAAATGTAAGATACTTGGCTGATAGATGCTCCCTGCGAATAAAGCAGTCTACAGGAATCCATCAGTCTATAAAACTCCCATTATCTCTTTTGTTTTGCCTCCCATAGTTAGAGCGCAGTAATTTGCAATAATGACCATCTTTCCACTCGAGATATAAGCTTTATTTCAAGTGCATCATCGAGATCCTATTTAACATCACAACCACAAACTGTATTATTTAATGCTATCAAGTCTAATAACTCTCCTTTCACGCCCCGACTGTGTGACACAAATATAGTTAGTTTTGGTTTGTCCTGAATATCGGTAGATTCTTGCAAAGCCCGACTGTGTGATACATATATAGTTAGTTTTGGTTTGTCCTGAATATCGGTAGATTCTTGCAAAGCCTGACTCAATGCAGCGCAGTTCATGCAATGTATTTACAATATCAACACTGATAGCAGACGTTGTATGCCTGGAGACGGGCATTTGTTAAGTTGTGTTGTGCAGTTTTCTACTATCTGGGCATAAAGCAAACTATTCGTGCAGTGCTTTTATTAACCTATTTTCCTTGAATGTATGGACGCTTTGCCAGTAAATTATTAGATGCTAAAATAAACACAGCCTCGGGTGTTGGGGCACGATCTTGAACAGTGGTGCGGCTCTTCATAATCCTACCTAAACTATCGTGGCTCCCAAAGACCGTGCAGTTGGCCACCCCTGATATATACGTTCATATTATTGTAACTAAATACAGCCTTGTTTTTGACCAAGTCCGTGATTGGCCACTATTAATAGTTTATTTGTTGTGGCTGGCCTAATAGGAAGGCCACCTAACACTAGAGATATAAAAACAGAACAGAGTGAAAATATCAATAAACCACCATCTTCATTGTTGCTTTCACATACAATGCATTCTATGTTTTGTTTCAATTCAGGGGGTGAATTCTCATCACCCAGTATTTCACTGCATTCACTATTTGGAGCATTGTAATTTTTTATCATGTGTTTTATTCTCGAATATAATTAATATACTGTAATACTACTTCCCATTTATAGTTTTAACCTTCAACAATAAATCCACTTACCCCGGGAAAACCTAAAAATGGTATGATATAAAATTTACATATTTGAGTGAACCTGATTCGATTCAATTTGATAAATAAAATATATTTTATTTGCTTATGAGTTGACTTTATGTATGAATATATTATGATTGTTTTAGTAACTTTAGTAACTAACTTATACTGTTCTTCCTACCAAAATCATACAGTTATCTAGTTTCAGTTGGTCTACCTGGCACTATAGGCTTGTTAAAGCCACTAAGTGCTCACAGCATACAGTTATCTAGTTTCAGTTGGTCTACCTTGCACTATAGGCTTGTTAAAGCAACTAAGTGCTCACAGCATACAGACTATAATGCGCACGTATGAGCGATCTGTCTCTTTAATGTAGTTAAGACTAACAAAAAAAAGTAATTTGATTTCGGAGGACCAGTTTTAGGGATACTAAAACAGAGACGGGAGTTGAATGTTGATTTAGAAAAAAGGTGTATTGTGTAGAGCCTACCTTTGAGGGGTGTCGTTTACTGGAGATCCGAGAATACCTGTGAGTGATGGTCTTGATCTTCTTGATCCGAGGACGGGCTTCTTAACAATATTAATTGGCGAGAGGAGCTCCCCTAAACACTCGCGTTTAATGAGTACATATTATATTAAATAAAAACACACACAGAGAACATTATTAACTTATTATTTATGAAGAGTCGCACACTAAAATCACCTTCCACAGAGTTTTTGATGAGTTCATTTCCAAAAGAAACCTAGCAAGAGAGGTTCACCGAGCTGTGATAGAGATTGGAATCCACAGACCACTGTTTGAGGCGGAATAAGCGACAGGTGTTAGAGGGTTTACTTGGGAGTATAAGGAGGGTAGAGGGGTGGCTAATTCCAAGAAATCTGAAGGCACGCCGGGTTAAGTGAGGGGGAATAGGGGTGGAAATAACCGAGTGAAACTAGCGGATAATGAAATATGCAACAAACTAGCGAATCATGAAATATGCTACAGCGCATGTGCAGTGAAACTAGAGATAGGTCATCGGTCATGTCGAGATAATCTAACTGATTTGAAATAAAACATTTAAAAAATAGAATTAGCATCATACAATCCTGTTAGTACAGTAGCTTAGTAGCCCGTGAGTTGAATGTAGACCTGTTAGTAGCTCAGTAGCCCGTGAGTTGAATGTAGACCTGTTAGTAGCTCAGTAGCCCGTGAGTTGAATGTAGACCTGTTAGTAGCTCAGTAGCCCGTGAGTTGAATGTAGACCTGTTAGTAGCTCAGTAGCCCGTGAGTTGAGTATGTATGTTTACTGGCAAATGTATGGTTACAATATACCACAAATATAAAAAATAAAAATAAACGAACACAAAAGATCTGGTAGTTTATACCTTAATACCTCTTTGCCTACCAATTTCTCTTACCATTATTTATTGGATGGAAACAAACCTTTTTTTATCCAATAATAACATTTTATTTACTTCCTCAATCTGTCAGAATCACACTTCCTGCTCCGGAAGTTCTAGAGCGTAGCGGCTCAAAGACTTTTGTATTATAATAGATGTCAATTTTTTAGCAACAATTTAAATATCCCCATAGTTTAGAAATTTATCATATTTATTTTTCTCCCCAATTATACTTACTGAATTTCCTTTTGATTATATTTTGTCAGTAAAATGTATAAAAAATAAAATCTTATATGCACAGTGAAGTTTAAATGAAACACGGTTTAGTTGTTTTTTTGTCTAATACCTGTCCTGGGATATCCAAATTCGTACACTAATATGGAAGGGCTTCATAAGGTATAGTTACAGGTTATAAGTTCAAGGGGTGAGGCAAACCATTTAGAGGAAAACATCCTGAGTACACCAAGCCAGGATTTGAGCCATGATCTTCTCAACGTCGGTGAGCTAGCCTTGGATCACTTAGACCCTCCAGTAAAACTACCTCCTCTGGTGTTTTCCTGTAAATCTGTTCCAATTGTGAGGTCCATGTAACACAAGATCAATCGTGTCTCTCGTTCATCAACACATCTCCTCTTCCTATTCTATTTATGACTCGGGGCAAATTGTCCATTAACGTGTGCATGCTGGCCATTTCCGGTCCGAAATTGCCAAGCTTTTAGATGGAGGGGTGGTTGGTTGAAGGAGGGGGGGACAGGAAAATACAAATCAATATCTCGAACACAAAAGAGAGCAAACTATCGAGAAATACTTCACCTCGGTCTACCGGCAATTAACTGCTGAATCTCTTTATTTCAGAGATAAGACAAAAACATAACTCAGAGGAGTGGAGGCTATCTCCAACAACCAATATATAGTCCTTTATTCGTGGACGGTTCTATAAAGATAGTTGACAATATAGAGCTTGAATTTTCACCCCTTTTCTTTAATTGTTAGCAGTTAATAAAGGGAGGTGGTGAAAGGTTAGAAATATTGCAATGTTCCCAATGGAACCAACAGGTATTATCACAAGAATGGAATACCTCATTTTCAAAAAGGGAATTAAAACAGAGTGTAATGACTATAGAGGTACCTAACGACCACTCAAGGGCTGTAACATTTTATCTAACATAGTTTTAATGAGATTGATGCCATATTCATAGGAAATATTGGGGATCATTTCATCATGAGTATTTTGTCGAAATAAATCAACAACGGATCAGATTTTGATAATTTGGCAATTATTAGAGAAAAATGGGAATACATCATGACAGTTCATCAATTATTTATAATTATTTTAGAAAACTGTCCAATTCAGTTAAAAGAAATACATTACTTATATACAATTATAGTTGGGTTTTTGAGATACTCAAAAAACTTGTCAATCTGATTTGAAGTCTGTTAGTCTAATACACGGGGCAGGGATTTAACTTACCAGATACTTTCTAAACCCACGAGTTGAAACAAGATGATGCACTTTCCAGCCTTATAGTATGTTATTGGGGTAATGTAAGAGAGCGGGGAATGGTTGACACTAAACGGTACAAGGCAGCTCCTAGGATGAATAGAGGAGTAAAGTTTGTCGGTAAGTGGGGTAGTAATGAAGGTGTTGCTAGAAATGAAGACATCTTGTTAGAGGACAGAGAAGAAATAGGTTAGAAGTGAACTCAGGAATTATTAAGTATATGATCACACAGAGAACACAGATTGAGGACGATAATCTAGAGATTACATTAAACAACATATGTATATTAGGTTTTGGTTTGTTAAATACAACCTGACCTGAGCATTAGAAAGTTTGACTAGCTATTCTGGTAACTAATAAACCAAGAAAAATAGAAAGCGGGAACGGCGCATGAACCAACATTCTTAGAGAAAGCCTAGTTTTTAATTTAACATAACTATATTGTGAGTCTGAAGTCTTAAACTGCGTGACCGACCACCTGCGTGGGTCACTTATAAACCAATAGAGACAGAAAATTAAAGCTTTGCAAACTATTAAGAGAG
>CABFOW010006924.1:0-27905 GCA_902141385.1 Timema californicum
TTCCTGCCACGTCCCGTGGCAGCAAGTATATTACCTGTCACTTTTCTTCCTGCCACGTCCCGTGGCAGCAAGGTCGGCCTTTTCTCTATCCTAAATGTTTAAAACTAATTTGTTTTTTATCCACGCCAATATTAGGATGGTTATATATGTACGAGCCACTTGGCTCTTTTTATAAACCAAATAAAGAAGCAATCAACCAATATAAAAGGTGTTCTATCCACAAATGTAGGCACAATCATCACTAATGGTGGCAGCTGCCCGATCAGTCGGTATAGCTCGTTTGTGGTTCGCACTATATTTTGGAGAAAAATATTATTAATTGAATATGTTGGTGCTTTAGAAATTGCTTTTGGACCAAGCACCATATTAGAACTATAAAATAATAAATAAATACGAGTACGTTCCTACCTAATAAGAATTATGAACTAGACCATTTTAAAAACCTACCTAGGCCTATATCAGAGTTCAGCATTCTGAGCATATCTCTACTTTACATATATTTTAATACAAAATCGAAAACATTTATAATAATTAGCCGACGGATATATCACAATTTTAATCTGTTGAATCAAGATAAATACAATATAAAAAGTTCTTTCTAATATTTTTATTATAATAAAAGTGAAAATTCAATAATATACCAGTTTGAGTATGTAGTTCAAATTAGCTCCAATTCTACATCATTCATTATTCACCTTACCATAAACCTCGAACCACGAAACAGTCTTTCAGGTGCTTTCTCTTTGCTGAAGAGCTATTCTATTTACTGAATTGCATCCCCAACTAATTTAGAAATAAATTAATAATTGTCAATAATCTATCATTTTGAAGACTTTTAATTCAATACGTAGGAAATATATTTATATAAATTTTTATTCATACTTTAAAATACTTTTCACAAGTTAATAAATGCTGTTTTTTAATAAATAAATTGGCTCATTAGGAGGGGAACGTACCACAAAGCCATCAACTCCCTGTGTTTCTTGTGCTTTTAATTGTGTATGCATGGCTCTGTGAAAGTTTTAAAAGATTTTACGTATGTAATTTTTGTGTCGTTTATTAACTAATATCGCATTAAACGTTATATAAATCTACCTTTGATACGTTTTATTTCTTTGAATAAGTTTTATAACATTTTATATTATTTTTCACACTTTACAGTATGTAGTGACCTGGTACAGCCTATCTATAGCTGCATACTGACCGGTTTATTATCATTAGACCAATGTTTCTAATGTGTTTTGTAACCTTGCATTGTAAAATATACTAGTATAGTTATATATGCTATGTTTAATAATCATCACTTCTATATATTTGACACCCGTTTGTACAAAATGGCCGACCGTAACATGGCAAACCCTTTTGAACTTTCAGGTCATACTCAGTCTTTTTGGCATTGATATGTTTCCACCATTAATCTTATCCAAGACGCCATGGTTAATTACTATTACATTTAAATTCTCAGTAACCTCATTTGTTTTGAATCTCTTAAGACTATATGAAGCTTCATTGTTCTCTGTCTTGTTTAGCTGTCCTTGAGTGGTGGGTGCTTCACTATTTGAGAGAAGTTTTTGTGTCATTATTATGAGTGAAATAGGCTTAGTTGGTATCATATTTAGATTATGCGATGTTTTTCAGACTGATGTCAGGAGCAGGTTCAAGTGGCACAGGGCGGGGTCGTGGCACTGCCTCCCTAACAGACACCAAGCCAGAGAACAAAGACAATAAACCAAATCCAAAAATGTCAAAAGCATTGAGTACCTCAGCGAAGAGGTATGTGGGGGAGTATAATGTAACAAGTGTGTGTGTGTGTGTGTATATATATATATAAATTAAATGTTTTGTTAACAGCTTGAATTAAAATGTTATGCTAAGTGGCAAATGTCCACCAACAACACAATGTAATGGCATATTAGCATTTTAGTGAAACTCTTCAAATATTTATGAAACCTTATTTTATTCAGGTAGGCCTAACTTTATTTCAGATTAATTAATGAAATATTAATAAAGCGGATATAGTTTTGAAGATAACCCCTTAGAGACCGGGAAACTGTACACTTTAGAACACAAGAGTGAAACTTGCCATAATTTATAAATAGATTCAACTCTTAAATATTTAATATGCTTATCAGTTATATTAGATATTTTATTTTCTGTGTGATTTATTTTATGAATTTGCCATTATAGGATTCAGAAAGAACTTGCAGAAATCACCTTGGATCCTCCTCCCAATTGTAGGTAAGGTTATATAGTTCACCTTTATTTAAAATACTTGAAAATTCAATATTTTATCATTTTCCTGTTTTAATTTGTATGCTTAATATTTTTCAAAATAATTTGAGCCTATTTAACAGAGTAAGACTGATGCGGTTTGCACGTCACATTAACATAATCTGGCTTGTTAAATTCAGAAGGTCTTGGTCATATGCTTGCTCTCTGCCAATATTTTGAAACATTCACTTATGGTCGCACAGCAATGGTGTCACTCAATATAAGGCCTGCATATAGTTGAATTTTTGAGGTCAGCCAATGTCCCACTTGACTGTTTATTTATATACTTATCTAGAAATTGATTGTTTCCCAAATGCATCTGGCTACTACAAATTAATATGGTTTTTCTATGATAAAGTTTACGTTTGAATACCTACCTTTACATACAGAAGTGTTTTTTCTTACTTTTTCAACTTTAATTAGCACTGCACCTATGTACTAAATATGCTAATGTGTTGGGGTTTAGGTTGAATTTTAGAGGATAGGTACAATAATACTTAGCACTGCGTTTTACTACCCGTTTTGGTTATATGCTTTAGTACTAATTACACTAATGTGTTTGGGGTTGGGAAGGTTGAATATAGAGGAAGTGAACCCGCATTTGTGTGGAGGGAGAGTGGTAAACCATTTAGGTGAAGCCACCCTCATTTCACCCGAGAAGATATTCAAACCTCGGCACCTCTCGTCCTGGGCAGTCTAGTTCAACACAAAACTAGCGTGTTGACTGACTACACCACCGAGGTGGGTAATTTAGAGGACGTTTATCTATTTTGGTGTGGAAAATCATTTAGGGAAAACTACCCTCGGTATGTACACCTGACCTAAATTGAACCATGATCGCTCCATTTTCAGCATTCTGGTCTAATGTGAAGGACCATGCGATCACTGAAGCAGTTTATTTCCCTCACTTCATTATAAAGTAGTTACGTGTCTAAATTTTACTTGTGAGAATTGCTGACTCGAGCTCAGAAACCATTACACCTCAAAGATTTCAATTTTGTTTGTCGAAATGGTTGAAATTTTATCATTGGTAAATTCAGAGTTTTCCCTCTAAAAATATTTAGTTTACTACTAGAGAAAAGTGTGTTTTGATTGTCCTAGAATTTTAGTTTGCGAGTCATGTGTTCATAGTTTTGGTTTCCTCTTTCTTCTTTTGTTAAGCTATAATTTGTTTATTGACTAAATGTCATTTAAATTAATCAAATCATAATTTTGTGATTTTAGTGCTGGCCCTAAAGGTGATAACTTGTACGAGTGGGTGTCCACTATCTTGGGACCCCCTGGCTCTGTGTATGAGGGGGGAGTGTTCTTCTTGGACATCCATTTCTCTCCAGAGTACCCCTTCAAACCACCGAAGGTTGGTAATCTTGTGAGGGCTTTGCAGTTGGTCTGAAGCCATGTTGCACAAACAGGGTTGCTACTCATGGGAAAAAATAGGAAAATTCTTTTTGTATCTTGAAATCTGTCTTAAACAAAACTTATGGGACATGATTTCACATTTAAGTTTGATTTAAAAAAAATCAAATTTTATTACTATTTTCTTCAATTCAAGCTTTTGTAAAAATGGAAAAAAACAGGGTATTAGGTACCACTAGTAAGAAAATAGCAAGAGCCCTGACAAATCATGTTATGTTGCTTTACCTAAAACAATTTGCCTTTGGAGATTCAACGTTTTATAAAACTTATCTTTATGATCACACGCTGTAAATTGCTAGCATATATATTGTTGAATGTTTGCTTTGTGTTAAAATTGATTGGGAGTGTTGATATAACACTTGAATTGCTTTTTTCTAAGGATCCTCATTTTCCTACATATATAAGGAATCTATCTTAATGTTTTTCAGGTGACATTTCGCACCAGAATCTACCATTGTAATATAAATAGTCAAGGCGTGATTTGCTTGGATATTTTGAAAGATAATTGGTCCCCAGCTCTGACAATATCAAAAGTGCTGCTCTCAATCTGCTCATTATTGACTGACTGCAATCCAGGTAGGTTTAGTTTCTATCAGGAGTGTGTGATTGGTCTCTTTTATTACCGAACCTACAAGTATTTACAAATTGAATATGAATAATTTTGACTTTCAATCGTTTATTCAATTTTGATCAAGCTTTGTATCACATACTTGTAAAAATGTTTACTTTCTATCGACACCTTTGAGGAAGAAATATTGTGATCGTAAAAAAAACTGAAATTTAGATTTTGATAAATGTTGACATTTCATGACACCTTGAAACAAAAAAATTATTTTTACAATGTCATCTGACTACCCCGGGCTGGAGCCTAAACTATTTTACTGATTGGGCTAACATTTTGTATTTAGGGTTTTTATAATATCCCCCTGGGGATTTTTGGAATTGATCATTTTACTGAAGGGCAAAGAGAAAAAATAAAACTATTTTCCCAACATTCACTCTAACGGTTATGATTAAATTTTATATCTGAATATTGTTTATTATAGTAAACAAAATAGAAATGCTCATTTTCTCATGAAAATGACTGGGGGTACTTTACATATGTGGTATTTTCCAATTTTCATAATTTCTCCACAACTATTTGAGAAATGAATTAATTTATCATTGTAAAGTTGTAGTACTATTAAAGATAAAAATCTTATATTCAAAATAATAGTTTTATAAAATCAATATCTAACCTATGAGCAAATATATATACTTTTTAATTTGGGTCTTTCAAAATTATTTTGATCTTTGGTGGACAAAGACAATATATCTGTAAAAGTGTTCCTAGTTCCTCTTGTCATGGAGTAATTAACAGTGTATGCTCATTTATAATATCTGGTGTAGTGTTTCTTCATTATATACAATGTGTGTACATATTTTGTTTCACAAATCTTTCGAGCTTTTAGTAAATGTATATTTTAGGATAAAAGCGGAATAAAGTATGTGCGGTGCACCATACCATTTATTTTTAAATATAATCTACAAAAATTTTGAATAAACTCACTTGAAAAATATTAATGAAATTTGAAACTTTCATTGCAAATAAATAAAAGTACGGTAGACAGCCAAACTATGAATAAAAAAAATTATCACTTCCTTTGTTATTATCAATTGCATTTATTGTTAATGTCACCTCCTTCCTTGGTGGACATTATTTCTCAAGATATGTTGCGGCCAAGGATAAGGGTGGTGACTGGATATATGAATCTGTGGATTCCCAACAGCTAACACACTGGCTGTCAGCAAGTTAATTTTCTCACTATTTTCTCCAAGTCACTTTTAGCCTTTTTAATCACAAATTTTAACTCTTCCAGTTTCAAGTTTTTTTTTCCAAGGAAGACCTATTATTTAACTTTAACTATAAATTGATTGATAAAATAGCATGGTTATCAAATATACCTGGAATAAGATAAATTATTTAAAAAAAAGATATAAAATGACTGTTGAAAATTAAAATGAGATTAATTTTTTTTAAATTGATAAAGGTAGGAAATATCTATTTTCACAAAATAGATTAAAATAGAAATAAAAAATCCAAGAAGCAGCAAAGGGAGATGCAAATAAAATGTTTACCGAAGAAAATGAAAGATAACTGGTACAGTACATAAATAAGGTTTGACGAGTTTTTGCATATTAGGCCTGCAAAAAATAAAAGAGAAAATTGTATAGATGAATCAAACACCCTCCAAAAGAAAGTTTAAAGACTCACTCACCTCTTCTTTAAAAATGCCAATCTTGGATTTATTGCTAAAATATAAAACTGGTTTATTTTGTTAATATTTTTTAACATTCAAGTTAAATGTTATCGGTGTGTGAAGCTTTAAAACTTTGGCTTGACTTTGAAACAAATGTTAGCCTTGACTTTGCTTTTTTAAAAATTTGGCAATTAGGAAGCTTTACAAATAAAAATATTTATGTTCAAAATATGAGAAAACTTGAAGCAATTGATTTTTATGTCATCATAATAGCTTATCAGATTAGAATTAAATATTTCAAAAAAGAATGTGCAATAAAACATTTTCTAAATGGTGTGTGGGTTTTTTTCTTACAAATTGTGCAAACATTCTTGTCAATTTTAATCACTCTCTGGCAGGTCTGGGATATCTATGGCATGTATGGCACACCAACATTAAAATAAACACTAAACTTTACTTTTCACAACATGGTATAATTTTTTGAAGTTAATAATATTTCTTCAGCCATGGCATTCGATCTCATGTCACAATGAACTTAACAGTTCAACTTGAATAAAGTCAACAGTTAGAAATCATCTTTGCCTGTAGTTGTGTGTATCTTGTGTATTGTTGAAGACAACAAGCTATAAACCAAACACAAATATCTTTGATAGCAACATATTTAAGGAAGATTATGGTTTGAATCTCGGTCAGGTCAACTGGTTTTTCTAAAATGATTCTCCACTCTCCCTGCAGATGCAGGTACATTTCCTCTAAACCTTTCTCGTTCCTAAAACCACTGGAACAATTAGTACATAAGCATATAACCCAATTGGGTAGTAAGATGTGATGCTAAAATAATAATAAAGTCTTAAAGTGGTACACTGCACGGAAAAGTTTTGCCATCCCTGCTCCTTGCTCATTTTTTATTGAGTCAGGACACTTTTTAACACTTATTTGAAGACATTATAATTTGCATCTTTGACTTTTTATATTTTTTTTGATGAAAATCAGGTTTCCCATGTGTGTTTTGGCTGTCAATTTATTATTTACAAAGTCAGTGTCTCATCCCCTGCTTCTTAACTCTTCTCATCAGTAGATCAAAAGAAATGTTTTGTTTTTCAGCGGACCCACTGGTCGGCAGCATAGCGACCCAGTACTTGCAGAACCGCGAGGAGCACGATCGCATCGCCCGGCTGTGGACCAAGCGGTATGCGACGTGATGTGTTGGTAGCGGCAGCACCCTTGTGTACCGTGTACTAGACTTGTGTCTCGTGCGACTGACCCACACACTACTCCATATTTATCCAGTGTGCTGGAGAGATTGTGTTTATGTGTCTCTTGACTATGTGGACATTTGTGTCTAGGTTAACTTGATTCCTTTATATAAGTAAATTGGCTGAGAACTGTATTTGTGCGATGCTTAATATTTTTATGTATATGATTTTTTTTACGCAATATAAGTTGAATTTAACGGTCTGGAAATACTGAATAATGTATTTTCAACTTGATGTACGAAAATTAAATTGGGAACACAGCAATGATTTAATTTGAAGGGGGAGGGGGGAAATTGTAATTGGTTTGTAATTGTTGCTCGAATTGTGAAACTCAGTATTTTCCAGAGTTGTGCTATTTATTATCTTACTGGAAACTTAAGTCACAAAAGGCTTCATACCATCTGTAGTGTGTGTATTATGTTTTATTTTGGCATTTTGTCACTTAATTGCGTAGTTTAATTCAAGGCCTGAAATCAATTTATTGTAGTTTTAAGAAATTTGTTAAGTCACAAAAAAGTCAAATTTTTTATGTATTTTTTTTAAACTGGTCCAAATTTGGGAGTTGTTTATGATGTAGTTTTATTTAGCAACAGACAATTCAAATGTATTTAAACTTGACTTCAGGAGTGAATGAATAGTGTGAGATACTTGATTACTAATTATTTTTAAGAAAATGAGAGGGGAGGGGGGCGGCTTATTCAAACTTTATGGAATCATTGTTTAATTAATAAAGTTAAATAAGTGTGTACTTAGTTCAATCTGAAAGGTAAAAAGCTCTACTTGCATTTCAGACACTTTTCATTATCATTTTCTTTATTTTTCCTACTAAAATATTAATTAATTTCTTCCCCACAAGCCATTGCTTATAAGTCTTCCCACCTCCCCCTCTTATAAATATCCATTCCGCCCTGGCACGAAGCGTTAGTATGCTTGTGTCTCAGCTTAAATATCTCCCAATCAAATTGAAAGACAGTTTATTTAGTATGACAGCACAACTCTACTTAGTGCATGGAGTAAGGGGTGATTGATTATATTCCATTCACGGTAGGAATTACTCTCTGAAAGGTCTTTTTTCCTACCAATATCCTCCTATATAGTAGATTTATGGTAGGGAAAAAGGCCTTTCAGAAGTCAATTCCTACGGTGAATGGATTATACTTTGTCTCTTGAATTAAAATTGGAAACTATATAGCTTTAAAACATCATAGGCTCTCTCGCAATTTTTTATTTCCTCTTGAGACTCCTTCACACCCCCACGATTCATTGGGGTCCAGAGCCTTAGTATAATATCAAGGTAAGACCTTTCAGTACAAATGAAGTGTACATCATAACCAATTACTATTTTTTTGTGTATAGTAGTATACAGGTGGATTCTATTCCTCGGCAAGGAAACTGGATTTTTTTATTGATTTTTTTGTTCATGCCGTGGTTTTACAGCCTGATTCTCACCGACTTTATCCTAATTTAATCAACCAGAGTACAATGCCTATTGTAAGACTATTTTTTACATAAATGAAAATTATGTTTTAGTGATAAATTGAGCTGCCGTCATTTAATTTGTAAAGTACTGCCACTTTTTGTTGTAATACATAAGTAATTTAATCTCTTTGTATGTAATGTAGGTCCAAATGAAAATTCTTCTTGTGAACTTTGAAATATTGTCTGTGATAATAACTTCCAAAATCACTGATAATAAAAAACTATGAATAGTAAGTGTCAAATAAGATTATTCAAGTACACCTTCTCCCTGTCTGGCGTTTTGTTATAAGGATGCCAAATACATTCAATATAAATTAAACCTTTTATTAGGCTTCTGTAAGATTAATGGGCTTTTAATTATAACATCTTGGGAAAAAAAATTCTTTCTGTTCCTTTCCTTGTGTCTGGTGATTGATAACTGATTGTAATGATACTGTTTTGGACCCCCTAATATATACAAAAAGTCATGGATGAAGTGTATTTTTCTTAAAAATAATGTATGTAAAATTTCCTTTCAATACTTCAACCATGGAAAATCATACGCTTTTAGAAGTAATATCTAAGTCTTCCACCATTAAACTTATAATTTTTCTCTCAAAGATCAATTCCACGGTGTTTACCAAAAAAGCAAGTGACGCTCTGGAAGCTAGCCTTCACAACACCTGTCGCCAGGACTCATTCTATTAGTTGATTTTGACACTGGTGACAAGGGGTCCAAGAGGCAAGGGGTAGGTCATATCAGCAGTTTGTGGGTATGAATCCATTACAGTGGACAGCGATACACAAGAACTTTGTAGTATAGCAGTAATACAAAATATTAACAGTGTCTGTAGCATAAATTTACAGTGTGTTGTAATAAATCAATGCTACGATCTAAATAAATCTCGTGTGCAAATTTAAAGGTCTTATTTCATAAGTGTAAGAAATGTCATAATTGGTGCTCGTTCATGAGGCTATAAATACCAATTATCTCATCAAATACAGGCAGAGATCATTATAAGATGCTATCAAGTACACCTTAATTTAAAAGTGTGCTATGTACATTTTGAAAATTAGTTGTGCTTTGTCGGTGACCTGGCGGTCTAGGGGTAAGGTGTCAAACTTCTGTGCTGGCGGCCGGGGTTCAATCTTCAGTCACGGCAAAGATTTATCTGATTACCAAACCCTTCCTTCACCTCTGACAAGACATCTTGTGAATGTGAGGAATGCCAGGTCTCCGCCGTGGTTCGGATTCCATGTTAAACTGTAGGTCCTCCATTTCATCTCACAATCACCCTACCATTTACACATTAGCGTAAGTGCGTATAACCCGAACGGGTAGTAAGACGCGGNACCCTACCATTTACACATTAGCGTAAGTGCGTATAACCCGAACGGGTAGTAAGACGCGGTGCTAATAATAATAATAATAATACTTTCTCTGATAAGAGGCAAGCGCCAAGTGAACAGCTGCACTTCTGATGAACAGGAAATAAGGTTTTATTTGTTTTAACTTTCCTTGCGAACGTTGAATTGAATCATTAATTTTTCGGTTACCATCAGAATATATTTCAAATTTAGTTATATATTATTAATTTAGGTCAACTCTTTCCAGCATGTGGCCTGGCCAATTTAGTAAAATGCCTCCATCTTCCTTATTTACATCATTCTTCCTCCTTTAATTTAATCCATTCTTATTCATAATTACTTTAGTGATTTTTTAAAATATTTAAAAATAAGCAATTATAGATTTCAAAACTTTTTGTCACTAAACGTCTCTAAGGCACTTGCAAAAGTGCACCATCTACCCCTATCTTGAGCCAGTTTTATCCAGTACACCTCATCACACCCTATCCATATCTTTAGCTCAGGGCTCCTACACATCATGTAAAACCTGGATTTTTAAAATATTTCTTCCGGGCCTAGAAATGTTCTGGAATTTCTCATTTTTCCAATATCATGGAAATGTCTTTGTCCCCCTTTTTTTAAATACATATACATACATACTTAACTAATCACGCCATTTCTTTACAAAGTAGGCAAAAAACAACTTCATACTTAATTCATCCTCACTAATTTTTTCCACACTTATCTTTTTTGCATTTTCCCTTCGCTTCAACAACACTGACCTATTGGATTCCGTTTCAAACCACAGTCCTTCGGCATTACTGAAGGATGATTTCTCTTAATATGACCAAACTTCAAATTCGTCTCTTAGCTGTCACTAAAATTATGATGGTGAATTCTTGATCGCAAAATTCTCTTTTATCGCAGAATGTTATTTTAAATCAATCAAGCACTCATATTGCTGCAATGTCAAAAAGGGTGGATTTACCGATGCAGCAGAATATGAATTTACAGCCCATATATTTTTTTAATTTTCTTTCGTGGAATTATTCCGGAAAATAAAAGTGGACACTATCAAGAAAACTTAGCAGGTGAACATGAAACTCATTTAATATATCTCCAGGTATGTTGGAATGTAGTTCCTCTCAAAATTCTTTTACCGTTAGGAAGCAGTCAATATTTCGATTTTTAATTGATTCCATCCAACCTTTATTTTCTTTTAAACGCTTGTACTTTATCGTTGGGTACTTGAGGAATTGTGACAGGTTTTGAGAGAATTTTTTAAAGATCTTCTTTACTTAAGCCAGCCAATGAAAGGAAATTGATATTTTTTGAATCCCTACATAGGTGCTCCAAGAAACCCGCAACGGTCTGGTGTTTCGTTCTTAAGAGGCAAGATCTGAAAAGTTAGATTAACATTATGTTTTACAAAAAAAAAAAACTTTATTTAAAAGCACACAAGCATGAATAAATAACACTGCACTGCGACTTGATTTGTTTCGACTCTCGACTGAATAATGACTGAAGGTGCAAAGAAACACCGAGGTTTTAATATGCAATAGAAACTTCTAAAGCATGGCGAAGTTCTAACAGATGGGGTTAGCTGGCTCTGTCAAATCTGTCTGGTTTCACCGACCTTCTCGATGTTTTGCATGGATCCAAGAGGGTGGGGGCAGACAAAGTTTAATGAGGGAATGGATGACATGCATCTCGGCTTGATAATACTTGTGTAGCATTAGCCACTAGCTAAACACTCCAAAGAACAAGAAATACAACCAACTTACCCAATTGCACCAACTCCACCAGCGGCTGGCTCTACAACACGCCCGGCCGGCCCACCGAAACAACCCGCACGAACCAAGACAACTGTCCAAACTGTACTAAGAGACACGCCCATAAAAAAACTCAACATCCGTCCCCCACCCCTGGTCACCGAAAAGAAGATCGCCAGTGCCCAAGTTCCATTTCCTCGGCCGTCTAGAAGCTTGTGGATCATTCCCCGCCATGCTCTGGTTCTTTCGTCCCCCCGCCCCCTTTCTTCTTCTGTGACCTGTGCTTCAGCGTATAAAAGAGTATCTGTGTGAATGATGAGCCACTCTGGGACTGGCTCTGGTTATAGCTAGTGCAAGCGAAAGCGAGGATAATAACAATGTAAGCTAAATTTCCTTTTCGGCATAATCTTCTACGTTTTCAAAATTCTCTTTCGGCAGTTAGGAACCATTTCTTATATCAATTGACTTAAAACTTGGAACTTTCATTATGAACCTTTTCACTTAGTATATGTGTCAAAGATTAATGGAACTAAAACTTAGGACTTTGACTAAAGTTGAAATACCCAATGGTAATACTTATAAATAGGACTTTAAAGTTGAAATATCCAATGGTAGTATTTCTTTTTCACTTGTGTTTATTTCGAAGAGTAAAGAACCTTAACTTTAAACTTTTACACTTACTATACGTGTTAAAGATTAATGGACTTAAAACTTGGAAATTTAACTAAAATAAATAAAAAAAGTGTTTATTTATTCTTTATTGGTATTTAATAAACAACTTAGGACGATGAATTATGTTCTTACTCCCCTTTTACATTCATCCTTAGGCGTCACTTGGTAATCAAAGTCTGTAAGATAATCTTTTCTGAGGCATAGTTACGTTCTGGTTAAATGGTATTTGTTGTTGAGGTAAGGCCGTGGGGAACTGCCACAGTTGCTCTATATTGCGTGGGCATTGCTGATGTCTTCCCCTTTTTAGGCAATTTTATCTTACCTAGCACACTCTTTCAATTTGCTTATTATTATTATTATTATTTATTTATTTTGTATTTGAACCATCAAAGTTAGGCTTTATGGTAAAAATATGGTTCACTTGCCATCCACACTGCTTCAAAACACACTGCAGGAGCTAAATAATTTCTACCCAAAACTTACCTATACACAGTTTATGGCCACACACATTCAGTTTTGAAATCTTGTTACATTTATTTTAGTTCAACCTATCCTTATCTTGAGCTAGTTCTATCCAGTTCACCTCATTACATCCTATTCCTATCTTGAGCTAGCTCTATCCAGTACAGGTGACCATTAACATAATTATGTTGAAAATTGATTAATTTGTTCTTATACTACAAAAAGAATCTCAAAAGAAAAAACTACTTGACCAAACTAGACCATATATTATTGGATATCAAACGTGTGGGTTTGATAGACAAGACTACTGGTAATAGAAATATCAGGCTTTGAATCTTAGCTGTATTAAATGGTATTAGTGCTTTTCATATGTGGCTACAATTTCTCTAAAGTAATAACTTCTTCACTAAGCCATTAGTGAAGTAAAATGTACATAGCCTGTAGGGTTATTACTATACTGAAATCTACCTATAAAATATTTGTTCACGCTTTCTATCCTCAAGGTCTTGACTAACTATAAAGACAACTTTTAGTTCAAGAGGTAAGCTACCAGAAAACAATGATAACATCTTTTCATAAAATGAGGGTATGTTTTAGCCCAGACGCCCTCAAAGAACCCTAGGGCGAGACAGTATCAAGTGCATAGCTTAGTCAGTAACGTATCTGTCTATTAAGGTGCGGCGCCAAAGGACTGGACTTTACTTGACATGACTGGAGTCCAGTGTGATTTTCCATAGTTTATTTAATGTCTAGGTGCCACTGCGACCAGACTCGACTGGACTTGACATAATCTGCCAACTGGGATCAGATCGTGTACGGTCACAATTGGAAAACTAACTTGAGTCTGTTTCCCCCACCACTCGTAACACTATCTCCAGCACGTGAGCAGTTGTTTACCTACCGTACATCTACCATTTTCATATTTAAAATTTTATTTAAAGTATAAATTTAAAATATTTACAATTCTATGTAAAGTGTCTCTAAAGTCTTCTTAAAAATAAGTTCTTGAATAATAAAACTTGACTTTATAAACCGTTCTAATATTATTCAAACTATTTTAAAATGTCTTTGGAAGATCATCTTGTAGAGACAGTCCGAGAGCACAGTGTATTGTATGATACAAGTAACAAGAATTTTTGCAACGCCAGGATGAAAAACAAAAGTTGGGATGAAATAGCAGCTAGACTTAACATTAAATCAGGCGAGTGGCATATAATTTGTATTACTTAAATTTTTATTTCTATTTTGTACAGTAAAATAATTTTTCATAAAATATCTGTAGAAAGAATCATAATTTTACTTTGCTTGCTTCAATATGCATAATTTGAACAATATAAATTACATTTTCTTGGTTGTTATTTATTCTCTTCTACTTGGTATAAGCTTTGGTCTTCCACTACGATGACATGTTTATGAGATGTTACACAATCTTCAAATATTATTTATAATAAAGATGATTAATTGAAATTCATACTATCATAAAGTTTGTGAAATTTTGAGATGGTTTTTGGATCATCCCATAGAAACTTTTTATAGGATGATCCAAATAACATGTGAAAATTTCACAAACTTTACGATAGTATGAGTGTAAATTAATAATCTTTATTATAAATAAGATTTGAAGATGGTGTAACATCACCTAAACATGCCGTTGTAGTGGACGACCAAAGCTTATACCAAATAAGAAGGGAATAAATAACAACCAAGAAAATATGAATTACATGAGGGAAAATGATCTTATTGCTTCAAAATCTTTTGGGGCATGCATATAAAAAATTGTGAAAAAAAAATTTAAATCAATTTTTCACTGTCATAAGATTTTACAGAAAATGTGGTATCAATATATAAAAAATAATTAAAATCTTATAATATATATATATACACACACAAAATATTGAAAAAAAATACAAGAGTTTAGTATAGTTATGATTTACAGTTTTTTTATTTTCAGGAAGTTTGTCCTACTGCCAAAGTACTTCACTATATTCTGAAATGAAGTAAAACAAAAAAGCCTCTCTTAAACTTCAAAAGCTTCTTTCTTACTTTTTAAAGGTACACCTTTAAGACGCATCATACTATAATTGTTTGCTGCATTCATATCAACCCCAGTTTCGATCATGTTTGTGGTCATGAGTTAGTTATGGATAACACAAATGGCCTTAACCACCTTATCAACTAAATTTACAGAAATTTCAAATGGTTTGTAATAAACTCTCCAACAAGCAGCTAAAATGCCAAATTCATTCTCTACTACTTTTCTTGCCCGTGATAATCTGTAATTGTACACTAATCGTTCCCTGTTTAACTTATTTCCTGGACAAGGCCGCATACCATAATTTAATAGAGGAAAAGCTTCATTGGCAACAGCAACACAGGGCATATCTTTACCTCCTTCGTACAAAGGCTCATCTGATGGCAAATTATTTCCCTTTTCTAAGCTGAATTTGGAAAAATTTCACCATCACTAAAACATCCTTGAGAACCAACATTGATCATAGTGAACTTATAATTTGCATCTACCATTGATAATAAAACGATGGAAAATGTTTTCTTGTAATTAAAATAATCTGACCCAGAATTTGGAGGAGCTTTAATTTGTACATGTTTACCATCTAATGCACCAAAAAGTGATTAAAGTTCCATTGATTTTTAAACTCGTCAGCAAAAATTTCAATTGTTCAGCTGTAGGATCTGGCATTTGCAAAAGAAGCAATCGATTCCATATTGCATCACAAACTTAATTGACAATATGATGAGAACAATGACACTGAAAACAGCCAGCCGCAATGTGAAGATAAAACTGTATGTAATGAGGTTCTTGTGAAGAAATAGAAAAAAGTGAAACCCAATCCTACCCTTGACTTTCTTCGAGAGCAAGCAAGGATTAGAGAAGCAGAAAGAAAGAGAAGAGTTGTGATGTGATGTGGTCCCAAAAGATGGTCTGAAACTATTTTTTTTTTATTTGATGTATGAAGCAACTAAACAGCCGAGTCCAGACCTGCAGAAGTCAGTCAAGCGGAAATTATTTGCGATTGTGTTGGAAGCAGAAGATGTAATGGAAATATATTCATACATTTCTCTTGAAGTACCTCAGGGACAGTCACTAGCGAGCACTGAAACAAGTACTTCAGCAGAAAATTATTTTACTTTCCAACCTGGAAGAAACAGTAATGAAACGTCATTCAAGTTTCGGATGAGACTTTACAGTAATTTTCTAAAATCAAATTAATTTTTCTTTCCCTTTTTTAATAATATGATATACACCAGTAAGGTTCAATAATAATGTATGCTTAGCTACTTGCCTTTAATATCTTTACTTTACTACCGTAGCTAAGATTTAATCATAATTATTTTTTATTTACTAAAATGTATTAATAAGAAACTTGATTATATGACTGCAGTGCTAGATTTATTCTAATATTGTGTTGCTTTTTTTTAACAGGTGGGGCCCTAATATGCAAAAAATATTTTCGATAAATCTTTGTTTATTCTTAGCTACGCACTTTAAATCGTAAATCTGAAAATGTATGGTAACATGAAATTTGCTCTTATTTTTTGAATAAGTTGAACTTTTTATTATAAGCGTGCTAAAATTGAATTACTTTATCCTTGTAGATATCTTTATAAAGATAAAAAATATTATTTCTTACCTTAAACAGATGGCTAGTTTCCCTTCAGTACTGATTGGTTTACGCCAGTTTGTCTCTTGTTTTTGAATGTCTGTAGCGATTAAATCATGAATATATTTGAAATCTCATTTGGTTAGTCGAAAGTAGTTTTTAAACTGCTCATCTATCAAAGATTTTATTAACGTATGAAACTCGCCTAACACATTTCTTTCTTTCACATATGTATTTATCCATGTTCTCTTCCTTTTTGATAGCAATACAAAAAAATCTTCATCTGAATCGGATTCAGAACTTAAATCCAATAAGTGTTGCCTGGAATTAATATAGTCAACTCAAGTCTGTGGCGCATATCCGCATTAGTTCAGTTATGTCAAGTAAAGTCCAGTTCGGTGGCGCCCTACCTTTAAAGCTAAGGGTTCCGGGTTTGATTCCGGCATGAGCGAAAAATTTATCTTTGGTAAATGTGACATTGGTGGCCAGGGACTGGTTGCTGTGCCTGCCCTAGTCTTGAGTTAGATTTAAAGACATAAGAAGCTGCGACAGGCCTAGCAAGCCAGTAGTAGAAAATATATGTCTTGCATAAAAATTTACCCAGACCACAGGCTGGAAACAGTAATGGATGTAAAGTAAAGTATTAAGTACAGCTTAATACAAAATTGTGCATCTTAAAAAAACAAAGAAACAGCATCGAGTGAACAGCTGTGCTCCAGACAAGCAGGGAATTATGGGATGGGGTATGTAACATTGTTAAATCTGCACATCCAAATTTGTTTTCACAAATGCTTTTGTAAGACTGTACAAAAGGTTGAACTATATCATAGTGTTTGTTAATATTACAGTACTTACAGTGGGACCTCTATATATTGAACTTCCATGTATCGAAGTTTTGGTGAATCCCTGTGACATTACATAGAAAAAATGTTGATATTTATTGAAAAAAAAAATATGAAATTGTTTCCACCGTAATGACGATGGTATAAGAAAAGTGATAAAAAATAAAATGTTGATGTCGAGAGGAAGGTGGTTGTTTGGTCAAGGTCATTGGGACACCCTAAATCCAAGATTATACAATATCATGTATAAAAAAGATTGTTTCTATATATGTAAAAAAATTTTATGGAACCATCGACTTCGATATATGGTGGTCCGACTGTGTATTTAAAAGTTAATTCTACCATATGCTATGTGTGTTTTTTAACTGTTTAAGAACAAGTTCAAATCATTTATTTTAAATATCTGTCTCTTATTTTGTTCAAAAAGTTATTTACTTATTCAACCCAAACACAACTTGATACTGACGAGCATTATGAAAAGCTCACTCAAGATTGACTGAGGTTGTAGACCTCTGGTTAACTCACTCATAATTTTTTGTTGTTGTATTTAACATGCACTTTCCAAACTCATTTATCAGCACATGAGAATTTCTATGTGTGAGAGCAAAAGGGTCTACCAATTTTGCCAGGAAAGGTATTTTCACATTCTTCCAGGGTTCTTTTACATGCCACAATCAACATCGGACAAATGCCTTTAATTCACCTCTGAAGAAAGTTGTGCTTCAGATTTTTATCACTCAAGAACAATTCCTCGACCTTGACTAGGATTGAACTCAACAAACATCGCGTGCCGAGGCGAGCACTTTACCCCAAGATCACAGAAGTGAACCTCATTAGTATAAAATAACTGTTTATAAAATTACATTAAATATAAGAGTCTTAAATAAATACATTAAAGAACCTAAGTAGACATTTTTTTTACATTTTGCAACCTTGTATAGGTAAATATTCCAAACAATTGTGTATAATAATTTTTTTTATTTTAACATATGTATGACAAAGAATCTTATGTAATTAAATAAATATGATAGGATTGTAGAAAATGAAGCCTAATGTACTAATGATAAGAAAGATTGAATTTAGAGAAAGTGTACCCATATTTATGTAGAACACGAGTGGAAAAGAATTTAGGGGAAAAAATGGGACGCCTGTTATTTGAACTTAAATACCTCTTTCATTAACAGTCAAGAGTGACTCCTTAGACCACACCATCACCAAAGTTGGTTTTATTAAAAAAAGCGTCTTGGTACCAGTTTTGGTTATACACCTACTTATGTACCAATTACATAGTTTTAATGATTCAGAAGGTTGATTTTATAGGAAGTGTAACCCTATTTGTATATAGGGATAGTCGAAAAAATTTAGGAAAATTCACCGTCAGTACGCTCAACTAGGATCAAACCCCAAATCTCCCTATCTTCAGCAATCTAGTCAAACAAGAGAGTGATACCTTTGACCACCCAACCACTTAAGCTGGTTTTATTCCAAATGATTAAAAAATAAAATATAAAAACTATATCATGTTTATTAATAGTGACTCCCAAATTTAAAGAAATAATATATGAGAAGTTGTATAAATATACTCTTTATTAAGTATCAGGTAATAGTACATCAAACATTAAGATAATTTCAAAAATTACATTGTTTGAGGGTGAGGGAGGAGCTATGGTTTTATTTAAAATTTAAATACTCAAATGGTGCATAAGTAGTGGATAAATGCTAAGGCAACAAAGTGTCACGAATACCCATAGAAAATATCTTTAAATAAAAACCAATGAGTCTTAATACTTTACAAGAGTGGACATATCAATGGTTTAGAAAAGCACAAAACATATCAGCAATAAAAAAAAAGTGTCAAATTCAATCATACGATTTAAAAAAAAAAATGTATTTAACTTGCAAAGTGGTTTATAATCATTTCCACTTGTGGAGTATGACTAAGCTGTGTGAGAGCAAATTTTTCAGTTTTAAGATGAGAATAAATGAATATTATCTTATCACATCAAAATGAGTTTTTAAATGTGTCATATGGTGATACTTTTAATGTTTAAATCAGAGGCGGCTCACAAGAAAACCTTTTGGGAGGGTGCTCTCTTGTACAATGTGAAAAAACGTGCACACACACACACACACAATACATATTATTAAACTATAAGAAATAGTTTTATCAGAAGTTTATCGTTTGAAAGAAAAATCTAATCTTCTGTTTTTGTCCAAAATGAATTTTTCTATTATTATTGGTAAATAATGAATCAACTGTTTAATAGACCAACGATTCTTAACAGGGAAGCCACAAAAAAATAAATATAAAATGTTATTTGCTTATTACTGATGTCATCAATCTTAAAATTTATGTTATGGAAGAAAGAATTTGATGTGAGTACATCAGACTTGATTTTCCAGGGTAATAGAGGGATTGTATAAATAATCCCCATCTGTTTACCAAGACCATTCAAAATTTGTTGCCCTTCTTTCTACTTATTTATGTGAAAAGGATTTCCCCAATGGTAAATATTAAAATAAAGCAGCGAAATTGACTCCTGCATGTGAATAGCATTAAGTAATACATTTGAAACAAGAATAGACAAATTAGTGGAAAGTGTTCTACAGCAGAGGTCCTGTTAAAGACAGGTAAGTTATTTTATCTTTTTTGTTATTATAATTATTAAATGAAGCCACTATTTTAGAATAAATCTTAATGATTAATTTGTTAGTAAGCACTAGAGGGGGCCATTAAAATATTTTGCCAAAGCATTTAAGCTGTCTTCACTTATTGTTGTTATTGTTTCTCTTAAGTATAATTTGATTAACTTCAGACTTGAAAAACACCACACTTTCCGAAAGTCATTGGGATAGTTATAAGAATTTTTAATGCTTTAGGGATTTTTTTAAATGTAGTATGATCCAAAAGAAGTTATAAAATATGTTTTAAAGCAGCCAATCATATTTTCTTGTTATTTCTCACCTCTAATAAGATACAAGGTTTGTCATGGACAATTTTTTTAACAATCATTGGAAATGCTCACCAAATCTGGTTGCTATCTTTAACCGGAAGACCATTTCTATAATGTTCATGGAGGCGTGTGGACTGAAATATTTTTAATCCACACAGATGGTTTTTGAATACAAAGCGATCTTTTATTTGAAATACAAGTGTATCACAAACTTCCTTTGCCAATAAATTTAATTTCTCTTCATTCAGTCATCACCTTTTTTTAGGTGTAGGTCCTTAGAGCATTTCAATTTTATCCTATTGTCCATATCAAACACAATGGGTAGCTTTTTCTAATTTCAGTTATCACCTTTTCGAAGTCGTCAAAAGCTGCATGAATTCTAACTGGCTCAGTTTGTAGAACTTATAACAGATTAAATAATATATCAAAGTGAGGCATTATTTCTGAGTAAATAGAAAGGTTTAAGAAACAAAGCCTATTTTCTTATGTTATAGTAGATATTATACAATTCCCAGTCTGTGTTAAAATACTATTTAGTGGTTGTTCTAAAAATGATCCGATATTAAATGAGAGATTTCAAATCAAAGTATATATTCTTCCTTTAAAAAACAGTTACTCACCTTCATAATATTCTTCATGAAGTATTTTAAGGCTGTGGCCAAGTCCGTTAAGTAAAATACCTCCTTTTCCCTCTTTCCTTACACACTCCACCTCTCATGTGCACACTTGCTATCTAATCCTCTAATTTCTTCCTTGGTCTCATCTCCCTTGCGGTCTTTTCCCTACATACTTCATTTCATTTATCTTCTTGGCATCCTCTCTACTTCCATCTTACTCTTGCTTCCTCAACTTATCTTACATACCTATGTACCCCAGCTCTTAACTGTATATCTTAATCCTAACCCTTCTATGACAGCTAGCATGCTCCTCAAAAACTTATTCTTATGGCCTCCACTTTCATGAAGGTTATTTTAGGTGTCAAAGTAAAGGAGATTTGACCTTGTGACCTTTTAAATCTTAAAGAACCCTTCTTTTACAATTCTGTGAATTAAGACAGACTCCATTAGATTTAATTTGTCAGTTCTCTGTACTTGGAAAGGATTTTTATTGTCAACATTTATCTAGATTTGCAAAGAATACTTTGTGTTCTTCCGTTGCAGAGTTGAGAATTTCAACACATTTTATTTAATCAAGTCTCCAATGTAACAGAGAAAATATTTCATTTTAATTGCTGATATTGATTTTAAACTAAGGCTGCTAAATGTATAAAATAGAAGAATTTTAGGTCTTTTTTCTATTAGAAATTGATAAACACTACATATAATAGTAGTTAGTTTTTCTAAACCCCCAAATAAAGCAATAAACAACTAATAAGCCATACAGAATATATCTTATCTCTACAATGAACTTTTATTCTATCAAAGTGGCCAGAGACTGTGAAAAATATGAAAAAGCTGAACAAAAATCAGTAAATATGGTATAGCTATCTAGGAAAGAAAAATGTCTTGATTGCACCCTACTCATACATTGTTTTTTAAAAGTCTTTGTATATTAATTTTTTTATTTATTAGTTTCAAAAATAATAATTTAAAAATCAAATATTTTAATATAGGCCTATTTATTGATGTCTTTATAAATCCTGCTACAGGTTTAGTAAAGGGAAGTTTGTATTTTTGAATTGGAGGGGAAAACCAGAGAATTTTCTTTATTCAATTTTGCGGCCACCCCAACGAATTTAAAAAGTGTTTGAGCAACAATTTTATCCACAACACACAGAGAGACCACCAAGGGTGGGGGAGGGGAAAACACAAGCTTTAACAAACAATCTCTAATGCAGAAACAAAAAGTGTCAACTTGTGTACCTCCAAATTACCACTGTTATTTGAATAGTGATAGCCCCTCGAGTGATAAACCAATATGCCTAGCAAACTTAAATAAATAAACAAATGCTATGCTAAATTTTCCTCAAACTGTTTATTTTAGAAAGTATGACCTTTTGTTTTTTTATATGTATTTTGTTTACAAATATCAAAATCTACCCTAACAATCTTCAACAGATAACAGAAAATATATATTTATTTTTTACACTACAATCAGATTTCACAAAGCTAGAGAACTACATGAATTAGTGCAAGTAAAAATAAAATAAAATATAGTGTTCAATGCAATATTTTAATCATTTAAATAAAATTAGTAAACATTATACTTCACAAATGAGGCCAATTTTATAAATGGCATTGAGAGGAGTAAAATGAAGCAAACTTACAGTTTGACTAAATATCATCATAGGAGCGTAAACTTTTAATAGTTTTAATATCTTAACTATTGAACCTTCCATTATAATAAAAAATAAAACAAATAGGGGTGTGAGAATACTAAAAAAATTGAGTTCGAGTTTAGTTTTAATAGTTGTTCAAAATAGAGCATTCTTAGAAAACAACAAATAACTTAATTATTAGAATTTTTTTATTCTAGCTCAAAAACAGAGTTTAATTTATTTTATTTAACTATACAATATATTACATCATGCAAATAGTCCCTAAATATTCCCATTTGTCAGATTTAAAATAATATAGCTCAGTTGATTATATTAAATTTATCCTAAAATTCAAATTTGGGTGATAAGATTTTTTAACAAAAAAAAATATTCTTGAATAGATATATTTATAAGAAATTAACTTGAAATATTCCAAGAATAAAAAATGTCCTATGTTAAATTAATCTAACTTGAAAAAAAGACTATTTCTGGTCAAACTTAATTCAAACTCAACTTGAAATGAAAAATGCTTACTCACACACTATTAAAATTAAACAATAAAAAACAAAGTTGTTACTAGATTTTTCTTACTTTAGGTTTCATAATTAAGTCTACCAAAATAAATGGGACGCAAAATAAACTTAAGTTTTGGGAAACAAGTTTACTGGTATCAAAACTATACTAAAAATAAATCCCTGTAATATACAAGTTAGATCTTTTAATATACTTATGGCTACCACTTTAATAGATGCTATTAAGAATTATATCAACAAAAAATGAGATGTAATACAATTATTTAAGGGATAAAAGTAATAACTACACTTTTACTCTAAAATATAAATCAATATCATGAGCCGTTTCTGAAATCCTGTTGGGTCAGCTTTGGACATTATGCTTCATTTATAAATAAGAAATTACAGGAAATTGTCAAAAATGAAATACTACATACCGTATTGGCCAGAAAAAAAGCCACAATTTTTTCAAAGAAAAAACTGACCTTTTTTTTCCAAGCAATTTAATTTTGAGTATGAATAAATTTTTTATTTTCAAGTGACATCATTTTAAGTGTAAAGAGTGAGTTTTTCTCTGAACGTGATTATATATATTTAAGTAACCTAATTTTAAGTGTAGGCACCTACCAATAAATAATTTCTTTACAAATGATTTAATAAACTCTGATCATATTTAAATGGGAATATTGTTTTTATCTCTGAAAAGGGTTGAAAATTAAGGGTGTGGCCTATATTCGGGGCCGGCCTATTTTCAAGCCAATATGGTAAGTTACTCATTGAGAATTGTTTTCAAAACTTTCGAGACATTATCTATGAAATCATAAAATAGGATATATAAGTATAGTTATAGTTGTAAAGAAATATTTAATCCTATTCTTAACATCCAGTAGCAGTGTAAATTATACTATAATCCTTTTCATTGCTAGATTTTCTGTCATTGGGTTTACACGGTCTCGTATTCTTTACGGATAGACTTGGCCAGGCAGCAAGCAAAGATCACACCAATCAGCTGAAAAAATACATACATATATTCACACAACAGTTTCAAATTAGATGTCTTATATTTTTACATGGTGTCTACTCATTTAACAAATGAAATTCCTGATTTCCCCTGATAATTTACTAAAATTTTGTCATACCATTCTACCCCCCTCCCCCATCACCCAATGTTATTTTATTAATAGTAATAAGTTTTAAAATTGAAATAAATATGCTTTTTATTTGTATTAACATAGTCAACTAGAAAATATATTACATAGCTACGAGGAAAAAAAAGGGTTTTATTCACATTGTAATGTACTGATTTAGAGATTATTATGTTTCATATTATGAGAGAAACCACATTTTAGCAGATTTTTTAATAACAAAGTCCTATTTTTTCCCTGACTACATCAAATTCCCAGTTGATTCCAGTTTTCCTGGATTGGAAACATCCTGTATATAATATGGTGATATGCCAGTCTTTTTTTTGTTTGTTTTTCCAAACTTACCAAGTGCTTAATTTGTGCTATGAAAGTTATTTTCCTTTTTTTACTTTATCGACCCCTTTGAGAAGTATTGTGATCATGAAAAATATTGTTTTATGATTTCTTGAAATAAAAAATGTGGTTTTCACAATGCCACCTATCTGCCTGTCTGTACCCAAGTTTAGAGACTAAACCTTTTCACCGGTTGGGCTAAAACTTGGTACCTAGGGTTGTATTAAGGTTCTCTTAAGGATTTTTTACTAAGATCTCTAACCCCAAAATTAGGGTTAATTTAATGAAGGGGGAAAAGAGAAAAGTCAATTTTCTCACCATATACTCTAACAATGTTAATTAAAATGCTTATTTAGACACCATTTAACATTACAAGTAGAGATGGGCCATTCGAATCCTTGAATTGCGACAAATATTCAAGATTCGAGGATTCAATGTTTTACTGGATTTGATGGTCGAATTTTTCACCTCATAAACAAAGCATAATTATTTTGAATTAAAAAATTAGGCCTATTTGAAAAGCACAACTTAATCCATAATCATTATTTTGTCAGACAAAAGATATAAATATGAATAAAATCCATTAAAAAAAATTATAATTGTTAGGTGTAGAAAATCTAATGTCCCTAATATCCTACTCTTCCACCTTTATGTATGATGTATGTGTTTACTACAACTATGCAAACTACCCCTATTTATTTCATACGATCCTTAAGTCAGATATTTTGTTGGGTTTCATGAAAAATAAATATTGTCAACAGTTAGACATCAATGAAACTGTTTATTTATGGCTACCTGTGTATGTATTGTATATCGATTGTTTGTTTGAAATTGATTTAGGTAATCTGATCACTTACTAAGTGCTATCGAGTTTTAAGAATCAAATAACGACTTGCTAATTCATAATTTGTTTTTAAATTGATATCAATTAAGAGTTTAATATTTAAAGAAAAAGTTATTGAAATAATTGTAAAATTATTCAAACGTAGTCATGCCTAATAAAATGGGAATGAACATATTGCAAGAGAGTAATATATTTCTTGTTTTATACGCAAAGATAGATAATAAATATAAAAGAAAATAATAATACATACTTAAGCATTATTAAGTTCACTATTTCCAATGCCAGTTTAATTGTTAAGCATGTTATTTTAGTCTTCTTTTTTTTAAATGTTTGTATTTTTATTTTTGCTTTCTTACTAAAATAAATTATAACCCTTCAATGATGATTAAAGTTGATCAAAAGGTAACTAGGCCTAATCTATTTGTTTATTTCACATGTTTTTTTTTGAAACTTAACTCATTCTATCAACACATTTAAAAATAAGTAAGACACTCAAATTTTGAGTGATTTGATTTTTAAACAATAATATGAGTCTAGATTGTTTAATTTAGCTGTATTTCAACCAGTATTTGGCAAAGGGTGGTTGGGGTTGATTAAAATTAAAAGCTTGATTGAAATAAATCTTAATTTACAGTTTAGGCCTATATTGCATAACATAGGTCTATGTGTAAGTCAATAAAATTTATAACGATTTGTTAGGATTTGGATTCGTATTCGAGAAATAGTAGATTCGACTCGCCTCTAATTATAAGCAAAATGAAAACTCATTTTTACATGAAAATGACTGTTGGTACTTTACATTTTAAGAGGAAATATCCAATTATATCTTACCTTTACAAATATTTGAGATACGAAATAACGTATCACTGTAAAGTTGTAATATTATTAAAGATAAAAACCTTTTATTTGAAGTATATCTTTATAAAACTAATAGTTTCCAAGCTCTCTCTCTCTCTCATATATATATAAAAAAAATCTTGAAATGTGAAATTGATTTTTATGCTATTTGGTGGACAGAGATAATCTTCTTTTCTAAATGATTCTGTAACACTTATTTCATCTACCCTCTTTGATGCGGTGTTTCTGCAGAAATTGATATAAAATTTGTTTCACAAATCTGCCGAGTTATTAGTAAATTTTAGTAATCTTAAGATAAAAGAGAAAGAATGTCTGCAGTGCATTGTACATTTTTCTATTTTAAAAGAAAATTGGTGGGGATATTCTTCTCTTGTCCACTGAAAATAGGGGCCTTCTGCACCCAAGAAATAGTGATTTGTTGGACATTATTGTCAAAGAATTTCCAGCCTGTGGCCGGTTGAATTTAGTAACATGCCTCCATCTTTTTCTATCCTTCCTCCTTTATTAGCTTCCATTCTTTGCCTCTCACTTAACACCTTCTGTTATCTGCTCAATCTATCTCTTTCTTGGCCTCCCTTACATCCTTTTCCCTACTACTTCATTTCCATAATTTTCTTTGGCATCCTCATTACATGCCCATACTATCCCAGTATTGCTTCCCCTTATGTACCCCTGTACCCCATTTTTCCCCAGATAACTTCATTCCTAATGTTTCTCCTCAGGACAGCTAACATGCTCTTCACAAACTTAATTCCCATGGCCTCCACTTTCCTAGTCTCTCTTACATCCAATGTCCATGCGTCCATGTTTCTACTGCATGTGTGACAATGGGTACAAAGTACACCGAGTACAACACTTCCTTACACTTCAAGGGCACTTCTCTTCTCCAAAGCAGGTCTCTTTACACACCTATAAAACAGCTCTCCCTGCTGTCCTCTTCTCATTAGATCCTCTTTATTTCCACCTTGCGCCTCAATTAAGCTTCCAAGATATTTTACACTCTGTACCTATGGTCTACTCCATCCAACTTTATAGAGTAACCATTCAAACTTACAACACCTAACATCTGAGGTACAAGGAATTCCAGTCATTTCTACTACATCACCAACCTAAACTCTAAAACTTATCCTGTAATCCGCCAAAATTCTTTCACAAGGAAACAAAAATTACCTTTTAATCAATTACATAATTAAATATTTTTTCTTTACATAGCCTTTGCGAGTTGCCGTGTGTCTTATCAATGCTGAATTGAGAATGTCCCATTCCCCCATGAAAAATATTAATCAGAGAATGATACCAAGCATTAATTACAGTCTCCTTAATAAGGCAGCCATTATTTCTTCGTGAAATGGCAGCAGTGTGAAGTTGTAATGATATCGATTTTTCCTGTCTTTTTAATATTCGAGATCATATTTTAAAGTAAATGTATTAATATTTCTTCTTTTCATTTAATATAAAGTAAACTCATCTTTTCTAGACTACGGCCATATTTCTTTTTCTTTTATTTTAACTGCACGTGTCAGAAGCATCGTTTTTGCTTCCGGGTTGTAATAGGCAGTAAATAAATAGCAGGTGCAAAGTAACGCGTCTGTTTTCTTAAATGCGCGCTAATTAAAAACTAACCCCATTGGTCGATGGAAAGAAAG
>CABFOW010006925.1:6566-27904 GCA_902141385.1 Timema californicum
TATTTAAAATAAATATGTTAAAATAGATTTGTTGGAACTCAAGAAATTTCTGTTGAACCAAAGTTATCATTTTATCAGATTGTGGCTTCCCTTTTGAATTTGTTTGAAATTTGAACATTTTACACTGAATCGATGCATACGCTTTCGGTTAGAATAAAAATGATGTAAGTCTGTTGGGTAAAACACTGATAATAACTGTCGAAAGAGGCAAATTCACGTTTAAAATATATAAATAGTATCTACACTTATTTTTTCCACCAAGTACCACCACCAGTTTGGGTTATACTTATGTGTATTAGCTGCGCTTATGAGTTAGGGATGAAATGGTGGAATTAAAAGAAAGTGTACCCGAATTTCCATGGAGGGGGAATGTAAAGCCATTTAGAAAAATACACCCTCAGTATAGCTAACCAGAGTTTGGACCCCGATATCCCCGCCAATGGCAGGCAGCCCCAGTCTATTGCGTGGTCTTAGACCATGTGACCACAGAAAAAGGCCTAAAAACACTCTAGTCTAAGATGTTATGTACACTTTGTTTACCCTGAAAGGTAGTAGTTTTGCCTTGATGAGTTAAACGATGATCCTATCTTATATGCTTTATCTTAGTGGCATAAAGAAAAGTAAGCAGGGGTCTCCAAACTTTTTGTCATGTGGGCCACATAATATATTTTACACATTTTTGCGGGCCAAAGTAACGTTCATCTGCTCTTCAAGTAGCATTATTTAGGATCTGAATGCCTCGACATACGCAAATAAATCATAGATCAATTTTTTTTCAACATGCTAATTTAGATTCAAGTCATATATCCAGTCACATATATAAAAAAAACTCCACTTTCCAAGGCTAGTCAGTGTTTGATAAAATTGATTGACGTTGATTCTTCTCTGTGAGAGACTTGGAACTACCTAAAAATCGTCACAGTCAAACTGTTCTGTTGTCGGTAAAAGGAATGGCACCTGCAAGTAAAAATGAAATGAGGGTTTGCAATTCCGACAGCACTCTGGCTTGGTGTCATAGGGGGGAGGGAGGGGGGGGGGTAGCACGCGCGCGGACAGAAACTGGACCTGTCAAAATAAAGTGTGTGGTTAATAAATAACGAAGAGAAACAATCATTTGTTTTTTGATAAAATCTTGGAACGGGCCGGATGTAATCTTGTGGCAGGCTGGATGTGGCCCATGGGCCGTAGTTTGGAGATCCCTGCCGTAGAGGATGAAAGAAGGTAATCTTTCGCTTACCAAGCGTACTTTGCTTGTTTCCACTATGGTGTGGATTATAAAATAGTGTCATAGTATAATCAGTTATGGTAAAACTTATATTGTTGTCTTCCTCTAACCTTGGCATTTTCCGACTGATGAAAAGTTACTCGAACAACATTTATCATCACCCGATTTGGTAGCTGAATGATCTAAGGCATCACACTCGCAGTAGACTAGACTGACAATGACGTGGAGATCGGCGTTCGAATCTCGGTGTTGTCTATTCAGGATGGTTTTCCCTAAAGTGGTTTCCCATTATACTTGCTTACAGATGTGGGTAGATTACCTCTAAAGTTCTTCCTTTCTCATCCCTACCCCATTATCATACATGCAGATAGCCTCAACAGGTAGTATAAAGCTGTAGAAAAAAATTATTATCTACCATCCTTGCAAACATATTTGATCTCTTAGCAAATAAAGTCAAATTGTATCGTTTGGTGAAGTGACAAGACATATTCATAATGTGTATGAATATGTAGGTAATTTAAGTAACCTCTTTTAAAAAAATGTGAGAAAAGTCAATGTTTCTGAGAGTGAGCTCCTACCTTTCAATGTAAACGGAGTGTACATGTACAAGGTGAGGGGTGAGTGAATCCCTTCAAGGACAAGGAATATTCCCGCCATCTGCATTCCGCTTCGTCTAGACAAGACTTTACGCAAATATATATATATATATGTTTATGAGTGATAGTTGAATAAAGCTCAATTCACACTAGAAGACACTTCAACGTAACGTCTCTCGATCATAATGTTATCAGTAAGGTTAGGTGAGAGGTTATCACTCCGTAATATGGCAGCCGGGCTTTGGTCTCAGCTGGAGAAATGGAATACTCTAGGAAACTTATCATTAAATACGTTTGTTTTGGTTTATCATGTAAAGAAGCTATTGTAATCGTAAAAAAATGTTAGCCTTGAAATTAAGATAGTGGTTTAATAAATGGGTTCTACATTGGGTTTTGTGTATTTATACCTGGGATTACACCCGTAACGTTTTGATGGAGTGCGTTAAAACTTGATATTTAGTTGTTAGATGTTCATACCTAGAGGATAAATCGTGATTTTAAATTTCTAGTTCTAAAATTATGGGTAGTTTACTAATAAACGATTTCTAAAATTCGAACTTTTTCAAAACTGGCTTTATCAATTCCGTTTAAAATAAGATTCCAGGAGAATGTTTGATATGACAAATAGTAGTGTAAGCTTGTTTGTTTGGATATAAATTAATTTAAGGAACAGGTGAATACTCTTAATGTTGACTAAAATTTGCCTTTCTTAAGATTTTCCTTTTGGTAAGAAATTTCAAATCCTTAATTACATGAGATTTTTGTGGATAAAATAAGCAGTTTGATACAATTGAAAATACTTTCTCATATAGAAGATCATATTTTGAAAGAGAATTTTTAAAAATAGAATATCAGTGAGTTAACCTAAATTGAATTGGATTTTTCAAAATACAAGTACCTATACAGTGTTATTCACCACTCCACAGATATTCATTTTAAACAAAATTGTTAGAACTCTTTTTCAAAAATGTCAAATTATTGGTAATTAGAATCAGTGAACTATTCTTTATTTTAGAGCTAGAGTTAAATTCACAATTTTAACTCGCGGTATGCTCATATAACATCCAAATAAACAAGTTTGATTGACATCCATAAAACCGTTTCACCTGTAACCCCGGGTACAAACAGACACACAGAATTAATGATCCAGACACAAACAGACAATTTTTCCTTTCATTTTCCTTTATTAAAGTTCTAGTCAACAGTCGACACCTTTAACAGTCCGTTAATGAGATGCGTAAGAATATATGGCTCGCAAATTAAAAAAATAGCGAATACATCATCTTTGTATAGACTACAATAAAAAATGAAATAACTAAAAAATATTGATTCAATAGTAACAATTATTTTTATGTAACAGTTTACAATAAACCAACAGATAGTCATTAATGATACGGGTGTTTCTTAGATTACTTTTGTAATGGTGGTTCTTCTTTTATGGTAAAAATAAAATCATTCATATCTAGATTTAACGCTGTTTTTACAATGGCTGAGAAAGGTGAGCTGAAATAGTTAGTGTTGGAAAATATTTTAAGATTTTGAAAACACGAGAGGGCACAATAATGCCCATATGTCTGAGAGAAGGTTGACAAGAAATTTCGCTACTAAAAATGTTAAAAACAAAAAGGGCATTCCAATTAGTCTTCGTGAGAAGATAGCTTAGAGCCCCAAGAGGTTTTGAATTCTAATTAGTCTTCGTGAGAAGATAGCGTAGAGCCCCAAGAGGTTTTGAATTCTATCACAGTAATTGTAATAACGGTTAAAAAAGAATGTATCTTAGGAATAAACGACAAATTTGCGTTGAACACTTTACAATCTGATAGAGTCAGTTAAGGTGATGGAATTCCAAGCCACATTTACATATTTTAGTTTAGATCTGACTAAAGTGAAATACAAACTTATAATAAAATAAACTTTATAAAATGAGGAATTGATAGACTTAACAAGGACGAGTAATTTAAGAGAGTGATAAAACTATATGATCATCATGATAGAATCGGTAATTAATATAAATATACCTACAGTGTTCAATATTATCAATATCAAGATTATAAGTGAAAAAAATAAGGATGATTTCCTCTGTGAAAGCTATATACTTAGTTTTGGAAACCTAAATAATTGAAAACCTAACTAATTAGCATGTGATTTGAGGTCTTAAATAGTTAGGTATATAAGCAAATAGTAAATAATTTGAAGATTGTATGCACTTACCAAGGTCATCAATAAACACATTAAGGGTAGGTCTTAAGACTACCGGATAAATATTGCTATCGGGAGGTTAAAGTTAGCAACCAGATAAATGTTATCAGCCACGTTCATATTTTACGGGTCTTATAAACTGAATTTATCTTATGGGTAGCTATCTATAGGATAAATATATTTTTATACATAAAACGCAAGGTTGGTACTGTTTTTACTAGTGCGCACATGCGTATAAACCCTGCTACTACCGCTACAAAACAGAGTGAGTCACGTGGGTGCATAAGCTTGGTTGTCTTACAAGTACTAATTTTGGTGTCTGCTATGGCAACGCCCATTTTAACTTTCAGATAATAGTTATCAGGTACCAAAACCTCCTGGTAAAAATGTGATGTATAAATACATTTTATCTGGCAGATAAATGCTATCTGTCAGTCATTAGACGCACTTTTAACTTATTCACCAGATATAAATATCTATCTACCAGATTAATATTTATCCAGGAGTCATAAGACCAGAAAGAAGAATACCTACATTTGACACTTGAGGAGCTAAAAAAGATTTAGAGATGCTAGAATCAATTTTGATGGTAAGAAATAGATTATACAAATAACTCCTTAAACCAATTAATATAGGAAGTTGATAGGCTAAAAACTACAAAGTTTCAAGAGAATAATACTGTATTGACACAAATAAAAACTTCACTTTGGTTAGAATAAATGACATCAATCTGACCTTGAGTAGAGACTTGAGAGGCAGCATGACTCACTACCCTACTAAGTTGGCTACAGTAGGCTTATTGTAATATGGGGACAGATATCAAGTATCAAGATCCATTATTATTTCAATTGATAAAATGTTCACTATTAAAATATTTTATCTCTATGAGAAAGTCAAAAATATATGTATATTGAGCTAAAAATTTCTATTGGACAATGATATTGATCTACCTCTTTATTATTATTAATTTTACTATTATTGGTTCTGACTCATGATAGATAGATTACTTTTGTCAATTAACTTAGACCACCAATGCGTCCTGTCCTTTTCCTCCTCCTTAAACTCTCATAATTCTCTTTTTCCTCCTCATTCCTAAGCTCCTCTTTCCCTCAACTTTTCCTTCTCTAATGTCGTGCAGAAAATTGGTCAGAATAAATGACATCAATCTGACCTTGAGAAGAGACTTGAGAGGCAGCATGACTCACTACCCTACTAAGTTGGCTACAGTAGGCTTATTGTAATATGGGGACATATATCAAGTATCAAGATCCATTATTATTTCAATTGATAAAATGTTCACTATTACAATATTTTATCTCTATGAGAAAGTCAAAAATATATGTATATTGAGCTAAAAATTTATATTGGACAATGATATTGATCTACCTCTTTATTATTATTATTTTTACTATTATTGGTTCTGACTCATGATAGATACATTACTTTTGTCAATTAACTTAGACCACCAATGCGTCCTGTTCTCTGCCTCCTCCTTCAGCTCTCATAATTCTCTTCTTTCCTCCTCATTCCTAAGCTCCTCTTTCCCTCAACTTTTCCTTCTCTAATGTCATGCAGAAAATAGTTCCTCTAAGGATGTTTCCAATCCAGTTTTCTTTGCACCGAGGAATCACATCCAAATTTGTTCTCTTCTCACGTACTCTTATTAGTACTTCTTCATTTGTCACCCACCATATCTTCTCAAATCTTCAGCACCACATTTTAAAGCTCCTTACCTCCACGTAAATGCAGGCACATTTAATATAAATCTTACCTTCCTTATGCTAGATCCAATAATGTTAATAAAAGGACAAACCAAATAGATAGTGATGAAAAGTAAAAAAAAAAAACTTGGTCACTAGTTCGAATAAACCGTTGGTTTCCAACCTTTTTTCAGGGTTTGACCCTAATTTTTGTATATTGACAGACCATCGCTAGTCCTAGATAACCTACACGCATTAATATCCTAGTTTTAATTAATAATTTTCACTGAATCCTATCCACATCTCACTATACTTATGGGATAGGTAAAATTTAAAGGAAATGTACCTTTATTTTGGTGGAGGGAGAAGAGAAAAAACATTTAGGAAACCTCTTCCCCCCAACATACCCGGTTGGAATTTGTAATCTCGACCTCATCCCCGACGAACTAAAAGAGCGTGACGTTAATCCCGCGTGCTTGAGTTAATTAATATAAATGGTTTATTATTATAATGACCATACGAATGCGACTGAGATGCCTTAGGCTATGTGTACACAGTCAACAAATTGTATAAACACTTTTTCGTCGTTACAATGTGTTCAATAAGTTTTAATGTAAGTGTGTACACAGTCTACGACACGACAAAACTGTTGTTTCAGCAGTTGAAAACAATGCAACGAATTCTTTCTTTGTCTGACGACTAGGATGCGTCTAGTGCAAACAAGGAGCCCTGTACACCGGCGACAGTTCTGTCGTTGCTCACCAGATTGTGCTTGGATTAGCCTATGACTTTAATCTACTTTTGGAACAAATACCACATACAGTGTCTATCTGTCGTTCGATCGTGCTCCTTCTCCAAGCGGCGTCCTGTGAGGGTCCAACTAGAGCCAAAAGATCATCAAAACTCAAAACTGGAATCCCTCATTCTATATTAGGAATAAAACTTATCGGAATAATTCATATAACGCTCAAAACTTGTATAAAACTTTCCAAGGAAAAATCTTCATTACCTCCTCTTTATAGTCTTAGTACCTTTTTGCATCAAATATTTTTCGCAGTATTTTGTTTTTGTACACCTTACATTTCTGTAAGGTAAGATAGCATGTTTTACAACTATGAATAACATCCGGTGAAACTGAAACTACTGTTTTGTATATTCTATATCTAATCAAATATAATATTTCTTTTTTTAAAGGTTTTATAAAAATAGCTGCTTGATGCAACCCAATAACAAATTGCAAAGCAAAAAACTAAAACTTTATTTCATGGCTTATCCACTTTTTGAATTTCGTCATAACCGCTTCGGTGGCCGCATGATCTAAGGCGTCACTCTTGCCATAGACTGAACTGCTGACAATGGGAAGATCGAAGTTCGATCCTGGTCGAGTGTACCAAGGGGGATTTTCCCTAAATGGTTTATCACTCTCTCCATCTCCACGCAAATTCTAGTACACTTCCTCAGAATCCAACCTTTCTCATCCCTAAAATCATTAGCGTAAATATACGTAAAACCCAAACGTGCAGTAAGACACGATAATCTTTTTTTTAAGTCTACATTAGAATTTTTTTTAACACGGCCTCCTATTACTTGGTCAGTTTATACACATATGTACTAATTACGCTAATGACTTTGAAGATTAGGAAGGTTATATTTGGAAGAATTGCACACTCATATGCGTGGAAGGTGAGTGTGAAACAATTTTGGAAAACTCACCCTCAATACACCCAACCGAGAGACGAACCTTGATCTTCCCGTAATCAGCAGTCTAGTCTACTGCAAAGCTTGATTCACACGCTCACCGGAAAATAGAAAGAATCTGTGCAGTAATTCACACCCTTTAAGTTGACCCATGATGCATTGCAACGCTTTAAAATAGCTTATTATCAACATATATTGTTTCGTAATGGGTAACCTTATATTTCAGATCATTCTCCCGATGGGTGTTTTCAAATTATAACGCTGTGTCTAACACAATCCAATACATCAATAAACACGTTTTACATTAACGGGTTAGTTCAAATCTCCTCACAACGGCTAGAGAAGTGGCCTGTTAGCTTCTGGTTGTAGAGAGCATGCGCTCTGATTTGGGATGGTTGATTCTGAGATTTGATTGGTTCTCCTGTGCCTAACATCTCGAGCAGAGCGGACAAAGTATAGAATAGTTGAACCTCATCAGAACAGTTCGCGCTGATTAAGAGGAAATCTTGTGATTAGCTTAGAGCGCGTCACGTGACCACGTTTCTGTTCTGCGCTAGTTTTTCAGCGAACGTGTGAATCAAACCTTAGACTACGCGTCCACCGAAGTGGGTGTAAGCGCTGTTCATTGTGCTTTTCTTTAATACTCTATAAATACATTATTTAGGCTAAAATTTAGATTATAATCCGTACCAGACCCAGTATAAAACTGAAATTTAAAAAATAAATGTTTCAATCGTTCACCTTACTACCCAAATCTATGTTTATAGAGTAATATCTGATGATCCCGTCCATGGCAGGAGAAATGAGAAATTAGTAGTTTTCTCTAAGGTAATAAAACTAGTTTGCACTAAAATTATGTAACTTCCTGACCAAAATTATATTAAATCTTAGTTCGATGTAATGTTTAGCTTTAGGGGAAAAAGAAAGTTATACATGGACATGCATTTGTAAAGAGGAATAGAATACCTAACGTGAAGAATGTGATCTAGCCTAGGTCTTCTAAGTGGAAGGTAGGGGTTCAGACCTTATAATAATAATAATAATAATAATAATTAGCACCGCGTCTTACTTCGAATTATACGCCTAAGTACTAATTACTCTAATAGGTTAGGAATTGGGGAGATTGAATATAGAGGAATAAAACCCGCATTTGTGTGGAGGGAGAGTGGAAAACCATTAATGAAAAAGTACCCCCAGTTCACCCGAGTGAGATTCGAATTTCGATCTCCCCATCCTCGGCAGTCTAGCTCAACATGAAACTAGCGTGTTAACTAACTACACCACCGAGGCGGGACGCAGACCCTAAAGACGACAAATATATCAAGAAATATATAAACGTCTTAGTTTAGTTGTTTTTTTCTTCCCCACGTCTCTCTACCCATTAGGGCTACACGCGTGCGTACTAATTACACTAATGTACTGGGGATGATAAAGGCTGAATTTAGAGGAAGTGTACCCACATATGCGCGGTGAGAGAGGACCACGGTTTAGGGGAAACCACTTTAAGTAGACCCAACTGGGCTTAGAACTCCGATCTCCTCGCCATCAGTAGTCCACTCTATTGCGAGGATGACGTCTAAGACCATTCGTCCACAGCGGCTGGTAGTTTGTCGGTAGCACGTTTATGCCTATTTGGTTACGGGGTCTCAGGTACAGTTCTTGGCATGGCTGAAAGGTTTATAATTGGTTAAATTAATATTACTCGACTCACAGTTATGGATTAATGCTCTTGGGACTGGATGTTGTGTCTGTCATAGGTATAAATTAGTGTATACGTCTTGTGCTGGTATAACAGTCGGGCCATAGTATAAACGTTTAATAACCCCAATATAATAATACCGAAAATAGAACAAACCCCAACAAAGAATAACCTGCAACGTTGAGCATAAGGAATAAACGTCAAGCTCAATGGATCTGAATTGCAGTCGACGGGAAGTTTGGGATTCGTATACCACCTATGTGCACTAAGAGTGCTTTTCCTCTAGGCTTTTATTCTCTACTTCCACGTTAAATGCGGCCACATTTCTTCTTATGTATACCTTTCTTCGTTCTTATCACACTACGCTCAATATCACCGCTGAGGGAACTGCAGCTCTTATGGACGAAAATATTTATCTTCGCTCTCTCTCAGCTAACTGTTGCCAAATCTCCTCGCTCTCAGTTATATCTAAAGGTGGAGTGCTGGGATAAGAAGGATCTACTGGCAACATCGACTAACCAGCGTTGCCAAAATTGTCTTAAATTAGAGGGGAGATTGACCAAATGAAAACGAGAGAATGACAACGTTGTTTCAGGATAGTAACCATACAGTTCCCTCAGAGATGAATTTCAGTGTAGTGTAGTAATTGAGAGCGTGGATAATCCGGAAGTTCATTAAGAGTCACTGCATATAAAAAAAATAGAATCAAATTATTTTAGGATGGTACCAAGGTTTCGTTTCAAAGCTTTTTGTCTTCGGGTTGGTCACATCGTTCCACATTCTGTTCTCGATAATTGCTTGTTTATACTCTAACTTCCGGTTCTTAGGTTGAACCAGTTTCCACTTTGGTCTGTCGTTCTTACGTCCGTCACATAACATTCACTTCCTACACGGCTAGCGGCTCAGGTTTTATAACGAAAGTTTATTGAACAAAATAAATATAAAATTATTCCAGTGAATAAGTTTAGTTTAATTTTCTATGAATATTTATAACAAAAGGTTCTTGAATATTTGTTATGAGAACCAGAGCTGCAAAAGTCCTCAGGAAAGATTTTCCAAAAGAGTGAACATTTTTTTAGTTTTTAAAAACATAATTATTTAAATTAAAATACCCGTTTCATTGGTCGGATGTTCTAAGGCGTCACTCTCGCACTATACTGGACTGACGATTACAGGGAGATTGGGGTTCTAATCCCAGTTGGATGTACTGAGGGAGGTTTTCCCTAAATGGTTCCCCATTATTCCTCCACGCAAATAGGGACACAGTTTCGCTAAATCCAACCTTCCTCATCCCTAACACATGAATGCATATTAAAAGCATGATCACTTTTATGGTTTTAAGACATTCGGGGTCGCTTTGTCGGCGAAGTACTTTGATGTATATATCAATCAAGACAAGTGGAGAGGGCTCCCACTTATTTTTGATAATTAGATTTATCTCGTTTTGTCTGTCCGGTATTTTGGCACCATATTATTATAATTATTCTGCTTCACTCAGCGGGTGCGGTTTATTTACAAATTTTACGGCTCGCCTAAGGTAAACTACATCACGCACATGAAAAATTTGCAGCAGTCATTATTTTATTTATTTCGGTTAAAATTTGTTTTATATTGTACTGAAAGTCCGACACCTTAGCTCGGTCGGTAGCGTGTCTGTCTACTGAGCTAAGGGTCCAGGGTCCGATTACCAGCGTAGTCGCAAAAATTAGCATTGATCAAATGTGGCCTTCACATTTCTCAGCGATAAATAAAATTAACGGCTGAGGGCTAAATATTGTGTCTGTTCTAGATTTAAGTTAGTTTATAAATCGTGTGCTGATATAATCAGTCAGTTCAGAAAGAGCACGTTAAATACTTCAAATAAATGAAAATAAAAACGTAAAAGTATTTACTGTATTTTTACTATCGTTCTTCTACACCCCACCTCAATGTCCACACCTTCTTGTATCACATGGGAGTAAAAGTATTTACTGTATTTTTACTATCGTTCTCTTACACCCCACCCCAATGTCCACACCTTCTTGTATCACATGGGAGAGGGGGGGGGGAGGTATGTAGGTGGCGTGTGTGATCGCAGGATATAGGAAGAGCGAGAAACGATAAGACCGGAAGTCGGAAGTTATGTCCAGGGTTTTAACACCCTTTGGCCACTCTCCCAGTCGCGTAGTCTGGCAGTGTTGCCAACATATTTATTACAACCGATAAAACCAATATTTCGAAACGACAAATTTATAAAACGTGGTACGAATAATTTGTTGAAAGCTTTAGATTTATTCGTTTGAATAAATAAATAGGTAAATAAATACATTTTTTGAGAAAATAATAGGTTGTTGGGAAGGGGGTGTGGGGGTGTGTGATGTACTTAAATAAATGCCACAGGAAAACTTACAAATACAATTCTTCATAAGACAGCTAGAAAAGCTAATAGATTGATTTTCACGTATCAAGTTATGTGATCTACATTTGTTACACATAGTATCAACATCAATAATATAATAAAATGTTATAATTTATAAAAATTGATATTACATTATTTTATAGAGGTGTGTGAACACACATTTCTTACTTTGAGTCGAGTTTGAATGAAAACATGTATAATCACAAAAATTCAAATTTTTAAATAACTCTACACTTTTTGAACTAGACAAAAGTAAATATTGTGTGATTCTATTTACTATGAAACTATATCTTAAAATTGAATAAAGCTAATCACACCAGGAATTTTCGAGAAAATACTCGAAAATTCTGAGTACTCAAATTTTTCGAGTTCAGTAAAAATCTTCCAAGTTGAGTTCAATTAGCTACTAAAACTCGATTCGATCTCAAATTTTTAGGTACACTCTGATTTTGGTTGGAAGAACAGTAGAGAAAACTCAAACATATTTTGTTGAGGCCAACATTGATAACATTTTACCATATTATATGTGTACTTCTGTAGGTATCGATAATATCCATCCGAAGTGACAGTCTCATCTAATAAGACATAATATATACATTTATTAAAATTGTTTAGTAACTTTAGTAACTAACGTCTACTATTCTTCTTACCAAAATCATACTAGACTCGCACTCCCCTCTAGTATTTTATTATTTGTTTTACTACAGAGCTCTTGCTACGTTATGCCTAACCAACATTTATTATAATAATCTTGTTTGTTTCTTAAAGTGATGGTAGTGTACGGAAAAGGGGGAGGGACCAGAACCGATTGATGAGTTTCTTTGAAGCAGGGTCCGGATTTTTATGACATGTCATTTTTTTTGTCACATAAAATGTTATAAATTCTGTAAACATACCCACTTCGGCAGCCGCCTGGTCTTGTGCACCACTTTCGCAGTGGGATAGACTGCCGTGGACGGGTATATTGGGGTTCCAAATTCGGTCAAGTGTACTAAGGGTGATTTTTTTCCTAAATGTTTTTCCACTTTCCCTCCATGTAAATGAGGATACACCTAATTTAAATTTAACTTTCCTAATTTCTGAAACGATTTGCGTAATTAACTTAGTGCGTAGGAGTAAAACCCGAACGGTTAGTAAGACATGGTGCTAAAAATAAAAGTAATGTACATAAAGTATTTTCATGATTCCCTTGAATTGTAAGAATTTATATTAATAGGTCACTTTTTGAACTTAAGGTCATATTGGTTTGCTTAATCTTTTAGGCATTATCGGGTATATTTTTAATCGCTTTTATATGTTTTTGAGTCATTTTAAGGCATTCATGATGAGTAAGTATATTTTTAAATACTATAAATACTCAGACATACATGTTCCCTCCACCAAACAGTTGTTGGAATTAGGAGATAATGTAGGCCATGATCTTTGTATCCTTTTTCTTGTCTGGCTGTAAAATACACATTCCTGGTGAGACACTGTGGCTAGGGTGGAGAGGGTTACGTTGGGAGGGGGTAGTTATCACTTCTGAAACAGATATTTGTGAATCATTGGTATATCTAGGAAAATACAAGAGTTTAGTTGTTAAATGATTTTCATCACAAAGCTGTTTGATTTAGTCGTATGCATTTATGATTAGTTTTTGTTCATATTTACAAGTCATTTTTTGAACAATTAAAAGTCATTTTTTAGAATCACTAGATAATTTCATAGGTAATTTTATTAAAAATAATATTTAGGTAATCAAATTCAGGCTCTGCTCATGACAAATATCAAATAAATTATTCGTAAATTTAAAAATAACACCTGTAAACGGGATTTGAGATTGTTTAGTTTATTATAATACTCAGAAAATAAAGTAGACGTATTTACTAAAGCAAAATTTTATTTATTTTGGTCAAAAATATTTTTGTTATAAAAATGATAAAAATGAAGTTTTTAGCTAGAGTTTCTTTTCCATACCACCTTAAAGTTAAACAATAATTTAATTAACGAAAAATTAAATTATTATATTGTCATGAAGGTGATAGGTACATTATTTAATAAAGAAATATTTTTAAAAATAAATATACATTTTTTTGATAAAGATGTCTGGTTTGCTGGTGATAAGTATGTTGGATTCAAATAGGCCTACCAGTAGGGTGCATTTATATATTTTCTCCCAGAAGGTTTTTTTTTAATTTCCCTCCACGCCAATTCAGAGGCCTACATCTAATTTTAATTCTACCTTCTTACTCCTTACGCCATTAAATTATACATGCGTATAGCTAAAATGTCAAAGTGAAAACTTAGATGGAAATCTGACCTAACGTGAAATTTACAAAGTTCCACCTCTCCCAAAATATTTAATAGTGATTACGTTGACAAGATTAATCAAAATTCTCACGATGTAATCACTTCTGAAACAGATATTTGTGAATCATTGGTATATCTAGGAAAATACAAGAGTTTAGTTGTTAAATGATTTTCATCACATAGCTGTTTGATTTAGTCGTATGCATTTATGATTAGTTTTTGTTCATATTTACAAGTCATTTTTTGAACAATTAAAGTAATTTTTTAGAATTATTAGATAATTTCATAGGTAATTTTTTTTTAAATAATGTTTAGGTAATCAAATTCAGGCTTTGATCATGACAAATATCAAATAACTTATTCGTAAATTTAAAAATAACACCTTTAAACGGGATTTGAGATTGTTTAGTTTATTATAATACTTAGAAAATAAAGTAAACGCATCTACTAAAGCAAAATTTTATTTATTTTGGTCAAAAATGTTTTTGTTATAAAAATGATAAAAATGAAGTTTTTAGCTAGCTTTTATTTTCTATACCACCTTAAAGTTAAACAATAATTTAATTAACGAAAAATTAAATTATTATATTGTCATGAAGGTGATATGTACATTATTTAATAAATAAATATTTTTAAATATAAATATACATTTTTATGATAAAGATGTCTGGTTTGCTGGTGATAAGTATGTTGGATTCAAATAGGCCTAACAGTAGGGTGCATTGATATATTTTCTCCCAGAATTTTTTTTTAAATTTCCCTCCGCGCCAATCCAGAGGCCTACATCTAATTTTAATTCTACCTTCTTCCTCCTTACGCAATTAAATTATATATGTGTATAGCTAAAATGTCAAAGTGAAAACTTAGATGGAAATCTGACCTAATGTGAAATTTACAAAGTTCCACCTCTCCCAAAATATTTAATAGTGATTACGTTGACAAGATTAATCAAAATTCTCACGATGTAATAATCGCGAAAGAAAGAACTCACCCATTGAGAAGAGGACTATCAAAATGAAAAGTGTGTGAAAGGAGAAGCAACATTTAAAAGAGAGAGAGAGAGTGGTAGATAATCTCACTGACACTCTCACACATCAATGATCCATATATTATTCGTCTCTGTTCTAGTCTTCCCTCCGTTTCTTCGGCTCTACTTCCTGGGCAAAGGGAAAACTATCAGTTTTTTCTTGTTATTACGACTTTGAGAGGTAAGAGGGGGTTGGGGGGTTTAATGTCACGCACATACACACGTCGCGTATCGGAAATAGATTACAAAAGTGGTGTGGGAAAAGGGGTAGTGTTGTAGAGGGGGGACTAGGGTTCGTATTCCTTTAAATACAGAGTACATTTCTAGGAAGAATCATACTACAAGTCTCACAAACCGAGATAGAAGCAAAGTTGAAGTTTCTGTGTTAAGAAGAAAAAGAGGTTTTCAACAAACCAGCTGATAAATATGGCTGCTCTGAAATTCATAGTAAGTTTTATCTTTTATCTACAATAGAGTGATTACAAAATAATGTTTTTTGCTTAGAAACAAATTATTATTTAATTTTAAACGGTACTGTTGGAAAGGCTTTGAAAACATCCTCTTAATAAAGCGATCAAATTATATATACTATGGTGAAGTTTTAATGTTTTAAAATATATTTTATCACAGCGTGTTACTACTCGTTCCGACTAAACGCATGTGTACTAATTACGCTAATGTGTTAAGGATGATAAAGGCTGAATATAGAGGAAGTGTTCAGACATTTTAGTTGAGGGACAGGAACGCCGTTTAGGAAAAAAACACCCTTAGAACATCGAATTGGGATTCGAACACCAATCTCTCTATCATCGACAGTTCAGTCTATTGTTAGCGTAATACATTAGACCACTCGGCCACTAAAGTGAGTAAACGTTTTAATTAATTAGCTAGCCCTACGTCTAATTAACCATACACATTTAATTACACTAATGGAGTAGAGCCGAGGAAGATGTAATCAGTCAGAAATCACACACATTTGCGTGGAGGATAATGGAAAACCATCTAGGAAAAGCAACCCTTAGAATATCCTACCAGGATTCGAACAACAATCTCCCCATGATTGGCTGTCCAGGCTATTTCATGAATGACACCTTGTACCATGAAGCCACCGAACTGGGTTACCTGAAAGTAGATCTTGTAACCTTTATTTAGGTGTTATATTTGTCCAATTTGTATCAAAACTAGGGTTTACAAGTTCAGAAGTTAATTACGATTGTGGTCCCAGGCACACAAAGACTCATCTTGGCGTAAGCATCCATAAATACCATAGTGCGCGTGTTCGACATGAAATCTGCCTTTTAGACATGGAAGAATGGGGTTTACAGACTTGATATCGATCATACAAATGGAAAAGGTATGTGTGTTAGTGAGCTTTTTACTGTGCCAAACGTCGTGACTTGCGTTAATGAGACGCATCATGTGTGACTTGGTACTCGGCTGAAAATGCGCGGAGCTCTCTCCCCGGTCATATCTGAATGATCCATCGTGTGAACCCTGGCCAAACTGTATCGGCAGCCAAACTTGCGAGTGTGTGGTCAATACTCACACCCATGGAGAATGTTTCCAGAGTACTACTCTCTACATTAAAAAGAGATCTCTTGTATGGTATTTAAAAAAAACAAAATTAATAAATAATTGGCAAGCCTAAACTAATGGCAGTTGATGAAACTTTTATTTTAGGACCGCGTCTTACTACCCGTTCAGGCTATACGCTTATGTACTAATTACGATAGTATTTTTTTACGGATGAGGAAGGTTATATTTAGAGGAAGTGTGCCCTAATTTGCATGGATAGAGAGATTGGAAAACAATTTTGGAAAAAACCTCTATCAATACACCCGATCGATATTAGAACCTTGTTCTCTTTTTTATCAGCAGTATAGTCAACTGTGAGAATGACACCTTAGACATCGTGGCCAAAGAAGAACCATATTATCGAAACTAAAATAAAAACAAGCTGAATAATTAAATAATTTTGTTTAATTAGACTAGTTTGATATATATTGCTTTGCTCTCATGTTCAAAAATATAACTCCAATATTAATATGTATAAAAATATATATGTCACTCCAAATTACGTATCAATATAATAAAATATACTACTCCAAATTATATATGTATATAGTAAAAATATATTTCCAAATTATATAGGCCAATATAATAAAAAGTAAAATCCAATTTATGTGTTCAACTAAAACTATATATTTTTCAACATAAAAGAAAGGCAATCTTTTTTAAAGCAAAATAGATATTAAATTTGGTGTTTTTAAAAATACAACTAACTTATTATGATATTACTATGCAGTTTTAAATTGATTTCATTCAGCATATATTTTAAAAACTATTTAAAATGCACTAGGCTTTTTTTTAAATTATGTAAATAAGTTCCTCTTTTAATCTAGTGTCGTTCACCCTTTTAACTAAACTTGTTCTAAACAAGTCTAACACTTTCACGAGAGTTTTCATCTTGCGTAATAAACCAGTTTCCAAAAATATAAGAGCAGACAAACAAGTTCGTGTGTAACGTTTATGAAATTAATATTATTTATGTTCACTATCTAACAAGGCCACTTCCTATAAAAAGTGTATTATATAATTCCTACCGGATCAACGCTACGCTGGATTGGAAGGGGACGCGCTTTAAAAGTTCGCAGTTTTACAACTTTTATAGTATAAAAAGAAACTTTTTGGCTAAAATAAATATAATATTTCTTAAAGCCAATTGACCATAAAAAACAACTTTATTGCACAATTCTATAAAGGGTTCAATTATAGGCTATAAATGGTGATTCAATGATATCAAATCATTACAGTTCACGAGTTTTAAGGAGTATTAGCGTTATTATCATTTTAATAATAAAACAAATTATAAATATTTCATTCTGTTCACCTCATATGAATGTATAGTTAAACTAAATTTTATCCACATATATTAATTTCTTTACCTCAAGGTCCTTCCTTGGCCCTGTCTAGTGCAAGTCTAAAAAAAACTATTTTATGGGATGGTGGGCGGGAAGGAGAAAGGTGGGGCGTGGCTTTTCAACCGACTAGAGTATCCTTCAGCGCCAACAAGAACAGATAAATCATGGAAATAGTAGATGGTGCTAGCTGCCGGACATGTCTTGCGGAAAAATCATATGTTTGGAAATATCGGCTTTCTCGAAAACAAGGGAAATTTTTATAGTTATATTTTTAACTCCTCTTCTAAGATAATGTATCATTGTTTATTAGGTGATACATTTTCTTATATTTGGTTATTCAGCCGTCAGTTTTCTATTGAAAAATGTCAAAATTATTGATATTTGATCACTATTATTATTATTATTATTATTATTATCACCGCGTTTTACTACCCGTTCGTGTTATACGCACTTACGCTAATGTGCAATGGTAGGGTGATTGTGAGATTAAATGAAGGACCTACAGTTTAACGTGGAATCCGAACCACGGTGGTGGCCTGGCATTCCTCACATTCACAAGATGTATTGTCAGAGGTGAAGGAAGGGTTTGGTAATCAGATAAATCTTTGCCGGGACCGAGGATTGAGCCCCGGACGCCAGCGTTGAAGTCTGACACCTTACCCCTAGACCACCAGGTCACCTTTGATCACTGTTAAACTTATAGAGGAGGTGTAATTATAAAAAGTATAACTTAATCAACATGCTTCTATTCTTGAACAAACCATTTCCGAAAAGAAAATTTCAAAACAATAAAAGTTCTTTAAGATAACCGTTTGTTCCCATGGCTCTGCATTTTCACGCCAAATGAAAAGGGCCAATCGCCTTAATAATGGAACGCAAACTAAATTAATAGTTATTAAGAGCACTTATAAATCGTGAACTGTAATGATTTGAAATCATTGAATCACTATTTTAAAAAAAACTTTTCCCACTTAGGCGGCCGCATGGTCAAAGTGATCAGTCACTCTTGCAATATACTAGATGGTGAGATCGGGGTTCTAGTCATGGTCGGGTGTACTGAGGGTGATTTTCTGTAGACAATTTTTGCTCTCCCTCCATACAAATTTGGGTACCCTTCCTCTAAATTCAACCTAACTCGTCCATAGAACAATAGCGTAATTAGTACATATGCGTTCAATCTGAACTGGTAGAGAGATGTTGTGCAAAAATAAAACCGCGTACGCCATTTATGAGTGTAGCCGGTGTACTTTCAAGTGTGTACATTCCTTGTTTCAGGTTCTCTTGATTGTGGCCATGTTTGCCGTTTCTTTGGCCACCCCCATTCCAGAACCCGGAGGTGGTTGGCACGGAAAACAGTAAGTACATCAGCAGCCCCTTAGATCCGGGCAGACTCAACGGTTTCAAGCGCCCTATGCGAGACTTGTACATTGAAATATTTAATAGAGTTTCAAAATACCAGCTAGAAAAAAGAAAATCAAAAGAGAGATAAATAAAACAACGTTTAGTACTTCCACCATTTTTTATTTTAAAAAATCGGATGCTTTTAATTAAATATCAAAGTTATTCACCGATAAAGCGACCCCGAAATTATAAAACCATAAAAGTGATTATGTTGTTAATCTTTTTAAAACAATATCTTCTTAAAATTATATCAAATATGTTGCTGGTATTTCTTTGTTCGTAATTATTTACTAGCCTATTTAATCTAAACTCGCAAAAACCTTAAAATACTAAATTGGATAATATTTCTTATGTAGTTTAACCTGGTTCTATTTTATTTGTATTTCCTATCCTTCGGGTGGAGAAAGTGGGTGGGGATTTGATAAATTAAAATTATGTTTTAAGCACCAACTCTTACTACCCGTTAGGGCTATAAGCAAATTTACTAATTACGCTAATATGTTAGAAGGTTAAATTAAGATGAAGAATACTCTCATTTACTGGGAGAGAGGGAGAGAGAAAGGAAAATAATTTAGACAAAAACCACTCTATGCACACCCAACTGGAATTTGAACCCTGATCTTCGTCATCATAAGTCCAATCTCTTGAGAGCGTGACGCTTTAGTTCAGAGTACCTGACCATCGAATTGGGTAAACAATACGATTGAAATTTTACAATTTTAATTCTTTGATGAGGGAAATCTAGGCTGCTTGCACTAATACATTGATGATGGTGCTGTTTAACAGTTAAAAATCTGAAATACTTGGAAATGTTTTTAGTGGTCACCAATGTTTCACTTTGTCTTCCTTATTTTTTACTTTTTTACTAGACATAAGTCAAAATAGCTCAACGTTCTTTAATAGATTTCACATAGACAGGGCGTTGAAGATAATTTCGCACAAAAGAGTGTGCTGGAACTAGTATTGTATACATTGTTAATGGTGGGAAATCTTGAGAATGTTGGCACCAATTATCTAGCACCAACTCTTACTACCCGTTAGGGCTATAAGCAAATTTACTAATTACGCTAATATGTTAGAAGGTTAAATTAAGATGAAGTATACTCTCATTTACTGGGAGAGAGAGAGAGGAAAATAATTTAGACAAAAACCACCCTATGTACACCCAACTGGAATTTGAACCCTGATCTCCGTCATCATAAGTCCAATCTCTTGAGAGCGTGACGCTTTAGTTTAGAGTACCTGACCATCGAATTGGGTAAACAATACGATTGAGATTTTAGAATTTTAATTCTTTGATGAGGGAAATCTAGGCTGCTTGCACTAATACATTGATGATGGTGCTGTTTAACAGTTAAAAATCAGAAATACTTGTATATGTTGTTAGTGGTCACCAATGTTTCACTTTGTCTTCCTTATGTTTTACTTTTTTACTAGATATAAGTCAAAATAGCTCAACGTTCTTTAATAGATTTCACATAGACAGGGCGTTGAAGATAATTTCACATAAAAGAGTGTGCTGGAACTAGTATTGTATAAATTGTTAATGGTGGGAAATCTTGAGAAAGTTGACACCAATGATCTGTGATTTCAGTGAACACTACATCATCCACGTGCCCTACCACGTGCACACGGTCCATCATCACCACGTGCATGAGCATCCTGTGTACGTGAAGAAGGGCTGGAGCAGCCACGGCTGGTATTGAGATACCTCCTTATCTTCATATTCTCCTGTTCTTCCTTCACCAAACATATCGTTGGTAAGGAAGGATACTACGGGATGTGGTGGTGTGTGTGTTTGTTATATGTATATAATAATAATATTACCCTGTATTCATCACCAGACATTCATTGTAAGGGTAATAGAACCTCGCATGTTACATAATGATGAGTCACATGCCCTGTACTCATCACCAGAACTTTTCAGAGTAACCAAATATCGCAGTTTATGGTAGGCAGGAGGACATTAGTGCGAATGAATGGAAAAAACTATAACCGTGTATACTCCATTCACGGTAAGAGTTACTCTCTGAAAGGTCTTTTTTCCTACCAATATCCTACTATATAATAGATTTATAGTAGGGAAAAGGGCCTTTCATAAAACAATTCCTACGCTGAACAGACTTTACAAGACAAACCCAATGGAAAAATACCATTGGGAATAACTAAACGCAGATGGGAGGAT
>CABFOW010006926.1:1947-15799 GCA_902141385.1 Timema californicum
GGGGGGGGGGGGGGGGGGTTGGTTGGGGATTCAACCTCCACTCCAGAAATTTTATGATCTAAGTATTTATGGCTTTATTTATGGCTCAAACAATATTAAAATTAAGGTACAAATACAAATTAGGGGGCTGTGTTACCATTAAAGCACTTCAGAGAGATTCTAGAGGTGTTTAATATTTAGAATTTTTCCTTGCCTTTAGCAGTGTTGGGTTATGTTGCCATAAAAAAAACACTCTACTTTAACGAGCTTCTATAAGTGTTTAAGTAGATAGATTTTCCCTAGCCTCCGTTTGTTAAGGAGCTGTGTTTCAATAAAAAAAACTTCAGATAGCTTCTAGAAATGTTTATAATTTATAATATTTTCTAGCCTCCGGCATGATGAGCCCACCAAACCACCGCTGACATTATTGGCTGGCTACGGACTTGAGCTTATCTTATTTGTACATCTTATTCGCAAGAGAAGTAGTCTAGTCGGCTCGCACACGTTTCCTGGTCATGCTGATCTTCCTCCCCCCCCCCCTCGTTTTACAGGGGATCTTTGCTCCACGATAATAGACTTAGGTAGGCTAAGCTATGCGACGCGGGATGTATTCGAAATTTCTCTTTGGGGATGATAACTATTGTTTTTCTTTAAATTGATAAAGTAAGTTAATATATGCCATCTTAGTGATGCGAAACTTTTGTTGTTCTTTAATAAAATATTTAAATTAGTTAAGACTCATGTATAAACATGTCTTGAAGGACATTTTGTCTTAGACTTTTGTTATTTTACTTTGTCCCTATCTATTTAAGCTTATGATTAAGCTCATGTTTATGACGCGTTCACGCTAGAAATCCATAACATAAGAGGGGATATTTTAAGTACCAAGTTTTACTACCCATTCGATTTTTAAGTTACGTCTATATACTAATTACGCTTATGTGTTAGAGATGATGAGGGTTAAGTTTGAGAGAGAGTGTACCCAAATTTGCGTGGAAGGAGATTGGAATAACCTTTAGGAAAAGGCACTCTCAATACACCCAACTGTGATTCTAACCCCTCTCTCCCTGTCATCGTTAGTCCAGATTTTATCGACAGTGACGCCCAACATTTCATACATTTACAAATTGAAGGTTTGGTTTAGTTAGTCTGGGTAATATTGAGATCACCCTGTCTTGGACCGGATTAAAAACTAGTAAAACTTGTAATTGCTTATATCTCAGAAACTAGTGGTTTTATAAGAAAACTAGCTTGTCTTGTTTAACCACAAGAGACAGCCAAACAAAGATCATCACCAACTTTAAAGTTGCTCCAGCGTTTTGAATTTTTTGAGGAGTTAAAAACGAAATTTTTTAACTTTTTTGATTTTTCCCGTCGGATACAGGCTAGAAGCTATAGGTTTGCTAAATGTCAAGTTTCTAGCTCATCTGGAAGTGGGTAAACATTAATGTCAGTGAGTGAGTTAGCTGTGTGGCTTTATTGTAGTTTAGTATTCTTTTTAGTATTTCAAATTTTAATATTATTACAACCTTACTATAATAAGCTAGTTCGTATCTCAAATAGTTGCGGAGATATTTTCAAAAGTGTATTTACTTTACCTCCATCACTTTCGTAAGTTTTTTTATACAAACCATATATTTGCCATTACAAGCTTGTTAGGCCTACCTTATAATCAAACTTAAGACTAGGAGCGGCACAACATGCAGTTCCCGGACGTTAATTAATCAATGTGATAAGGTAAAAACACTTTTCATCCATGCCGGTAATCGAACCGGGTCCCTCTAAACTTGTATTTCGTATACGAACGAGAATCACCCTATACTTGTATTTAACCATTATACCAGAGTCACCCTATACTTGTATTTAACCATTAAACCAGGGTCACCCTATACTTGTATTTAACCATCAAACCAGGGTCACCCTATACTTGTATTTAACCATCAAACCAGGGTCACCCTACACGTGTATTTAACCTTCAAACCAGGGTCACCCTACACTTGTATTTAACCATCAAACCAGGGTCACCCTATACTTGTATTTAACCATCAAACCAGGGTCACCTTACACTTGTATTTAACCATCAAACCAGGGTCACCCTATACTTGTATTTAACCATCAAACCAGGCTCACCCTACACATGTATTTAACCATCAAACCAGAATCACCCTATACTTGTATTTAACCATCAAACCAGGGTCACCCTACACTTGTATTTAACCAATAAAACCAGGGTCACCCTACACTTGTATTTAACCATCAAACCAGGGCCACCCTATACTTGTGACTGGACATTGAACCTGCAGGGGTTGTCATTAATTTTAAAGTGACAATTTAACCGCAATGAAAGTAATGTCTTTTTGTAGTAGACATAATTATATTTTATTATTAAATTATTAAAATGTAATTGTGTTTTTCAGGCGTAACAAAGTGGCGTGTTCTAACAAAGAGGTCTACACATTGTTGTTGCAAACAAAGTGGAAAGAGATCTTTGATCCGTCGCGTGTTTTTGCGGCCCTGTGAGGTCGTCCATCATATCCCGGGCAGGCAAAGGCTCCCTATGAAGGAGGGTAAGGTGGGACGAGGGTGTTTAAAGACTTCCCCCTCTCCCTACATTCATGTGACACGGAGTGATGGAGCACAGTAGAGTACCAACATCCGTGGGTGCAGGTTGGAAAGGGAAGGGTCAACATGTCTGGATGTAGCACTGAATACATTCTACGGTGGTTAATAGTAGTTTCGTGACTTGGCAGCTATTATACATTGTCAGCAAAATGTACAATTCATGTACATCTTAATATATTATTATTATTATTAACATGATTATTTCTATAATAAATATATTCATCATGATGTTGTTATATTGTGTTTATTATTATTCCTTCTAAGACTAGGAATATGTATTTTTTTTATAATTTCAGATATGTTTCGCTTTAATGTGTCGTATGGATGACCACACCAAATTGTAGATTTCTTAAATTGATTGATATAATGTATTATTTTATACTTAGATAATATATTAATTTGGGAGAGCATATTTGCTTATACAATTAATTGTATAAGCATATTTGCTTATACAATTAATTGTGTCACATAAAGAATTCAAAATAACACCTCTTCTAAATTTAATAGTATTTACAATTAAATTTATGACCAGGAAAATATAATAAAATGTGATTTAATAAATACAAATTAATAAAAATTAGCAAGTTTCTAAGATGTCAAACAAATCTAGTCCTCCTTCTCTTGAGGGTTAGTTGCATAAACAGTATTATATGGCCTAAAAAAACTGTAGACCACCGTATTGCTAAGCTGTGTGATTATGTTAATTTAGTTGAATCCACACAATCTGTTCAAGAAATGTCAGGGATTCAAGTAGCGGCTTTATGACTACTATATTGGATTAATTCGTTTAGAGTGTCTCCACAAATAATTATTGTTTTACTATAAAAATATAACGAACCAAAATGGGCGATGAAAACTATTATTTAGTGTTCCAAATAACCTGCACCAATAAGATTGCACCAACTCGACACGGGCACAAGGGAAGTATTTTAACCAGATTGATAAAATGTTTAGAATAACAAAAATAGATTTATTATAACAGAAAAATAAATGATATGTTTGATTACAATAGATATACAAAAACATAAACTAGAAGCTCCAAGTTAATGCTCTCTTGTTGCGACACGGGCAAACAATAGTTCTAGGCGGTAAGATCAAATTCAGTAGGCTTGAAGATAAATGTTCAGTAACATAACAGCTGGACTGACGCCAGGCTACGGTCAGGTGATTTTAAAAGAAAAACAGTGAGGTAAATATAAACAAAAGTTAACTGGAAATCATATGCATAAATTATTATTAACACATTTATGGTTTAAGCTAGCTTGGTTGATTAAGAACTTAAGAAAATTCCTTAAGAGACATATTATAATGAATAGCAATAGAAAGGTTATTTGATTACATTGGCAGATGGCTAACATACAGGTGTCTGCATACAATAGTACTATGGCCGGTCCTTCCCCTATTGGTACTGCCAGAGCATTCAATAGTGCATGTATTTACTGACCCACTCCCAGGGGTACAATACTAATACAATTCATACAAGACTAAGGGCCAGTTTCATAGTCAAATTTAGTACGCCTCGAGTGCGGCGCTACACTAAGTACATGACGACACCTACCTCAACCAGAATGGAATGGGCCAGTTTCCTATGCGAGAACGGCCCATTCCATTGTGGTCTAGGTAGGTGTCTTCCTGTATTTAGTATCGACTCGCACTTGAGTCGTGCTAAATCTGACTATGAAACTGGCCCTAATACTCAATAAATAGGTGCCAAAAACGGGCAAGGAGAAAAAAGGTATTATTCGTGCGAACCCCAAATAGAAACAAGCGGAGTTCTGCGCTTTACGCACACAAGCTAATAACACACGCGAAGCGTGGCAACAAGAATTATCCAATACATTGAATACATTGACCCGACTAGGTCCTGGTTGTAGCCATAAGAACAAGTGTGTAGTCCTAATGACTCAAAAGAGAAATATAGTGCTCGTGGAGAATAGCAACCATTTGGACTAAGTCCTTATTGAATCTGGAGCTCAAGGCTCCTATATCGAGACTATATCATACGGATATAGGAAAAACACGGCCACTTGGACCAATATAACAAGTCTGAAGGATTTACGTAACATTAGATTTACTGTGACTACACCAACAAAGATGGAATAACAACATAAAACCAAAATCTAGTCACTCTGACTTAAACAAGAAATCGAAATAAATATAATAGTCGCCTCGACTAAACTAAGTCTTAGATAAACAATAAGTCAGATGGACTGATTAATATCATCTCTATACTTAGGAAATCGCCGAGGATTTTCCTCGGTAGCGCTGTGGTGAGAACCACGTCCAACACTCTATGGTTCCTTCGTGGAGAGAGGTTCCTTCTTAAAAGACGTGATGTGATTGAATACCATAAACATGCCCAATACTCCATAGCCACAGGTTCCTTCGTGAAGAGAGGTTCCTCCTTCAACTACGTGATGTGATTGAATAATATATATACTGATTTTATACACTTTCTCTGACTAGAACGGAACACAAAGAGAAATATAAAATCGTAATAACACAGGTTGTGATAGGAAGGACTAGTGCTTGAGGGGTGAAGTAAAGTGGAGGTTTGAAGATACGCCACCACGACAGTGGCGCTCGAGGGTCGTGGGAGCGAGCCTAACTTATTTGAGTTATTTTTTATGTCGGGAGACATGGCGAGTGGATGTGTTCGGAAACACCCTGTCGCCATACTTGTTGAATATTTTACTAGAAGGCATATTGGTGGTATCCGATCCCATCCAGCCAAGGTGAGTAAGTCTTGAAGCATATTATTCCTGAATGTATTAGCTTTAATTATCTTCCTTGGATCCCACTATTATAAGCTTAATATTTTGATGAAGATTTGTATTATTAAAATCCTTTGTACTATTTTCTATTGAGATCACGTGGATCATATCCGAGTCCATCCAGTCATTAACAGTAGGTTTTGAAGGATTTTATTATTAAATATTTCAAATCTAATCCTCTACTTTGGATTCTGCCAATATAATTATTATAATTTCGTATTTTTAAGTAGCCTAATTGTGTAGATGTCAACTTTACATGATTGACACGCTACAAACCCATTCATTCTTTATACCTGGCAATTAACAATGAATTTGTAATTAAACATTAGAATATAGCTCAAGTTATATTCAGACGTGTTTTGAGTAAAAACGATGTTTAATGAAAGTGCTACTTCAGATAAATCATTTTAAGGCCATCAAATATTAGTTCTTCTACAAATTGTGGTGGAAATAAAACTTTTGTCTAAAACATAATTTCAACAATTATTTTTAGAAACATTTTCAATTAAATGCACTCGAACTTATCCAACTAAACAATTTTTTATTAAAAGATTGTTTTCTTTTGCACATATTTTATTACTCGTTTGGGCTAACTAAGGGTGCCTGCAGGCCGAAGAGCATGCACATCATTCATATCTCCACACATTGCTCCTAACTCATATCTCTGCTCATCACTCATCACTCCTATCTTCACATATCACTCATCATTCATATCATCACACATTGCTCATAACTCCTATCTCTGCTCATCACTCATCACTCCTATCTTCACATATCACTCATCATTCATATCTCCGCACATTGCTTATAACTCCTATCTCTGCTCATCACTCATCACTCCTATCTTCACATATCACTCATCATTCATATCTTCACACATTGCTCATAGTTCCTATCTCTGCTCATCACTCATCACTCCTATCTTCACATATCACTCATCATTCATATCTTCACACATTGCTCATAACTCCTATCTCTGCTCATCACTCATCACTCCTATCTTCACATATCACTCATCATTCATATCTCCGCACATTTCTCATAACTCCTATCTCTGCTCATCACTCATCACTCCTATCTTCACATATCACTCATCATTCATATCTTCACACATTGCTTATAACTCCTATCTCTGCTCATCACTCATCACTCCTATCTTCACATATCACTCATCATTCATATCTCCACACATTGCTCATAACTCATATCTCTGATCATCACTCATCACTCCTATCTTCACATATCACTCATCATTCATATCTTCACACATTGCTCATAACTCCTATCTCTGCTCATAACTCATATCTCTGCTCATCACTCATCACTCCTATCTTCACATATCACTCATCATTCATATCTCCGCACATTGCTCATAACTCTTATCTCTGCTCATCACTCATCACTCCTATCTTCACATATCACTCATCACTCTTATCTTCACACATTGCTCATAACTCCTATCTCTGCTCATCACTCATCACTCCTTTCTTCACACATTACTCATCACTTCTATCGTCACACATTTAAAGGAGGTGTACTAGTATTTTCACGACTAGATGGTTGAAAATCACTTGGGAAAAGCGATCCTTAGAACACCTAACCGATATTCGAACCTCGATCGTCCTGTCATCAGTGGTCCACTCTACTGCCGAGAGAAGTACCTTAAAGTATACAACTATCACAGCGGATAGAGATGATTGTTCCTCTTTCACCATCCAAGATAAGTGAAACAATTTAATAGAAGAAGGGCTACTCAAGCCATTATTTATATTTTAATTTTTGTAAGAAAAAGGATAAAGACGATATTTTTTGTGCCCCGTATCATCTTGCGTCACGTTCGGACGTAACTACTACTCTAACGTTGCAGGGAAGATAAAGGATATATTTATAAGATCCTGCACTTGCATGAAGTGAGAGAAGGAAAGAATTTGTAAAATACATCTTCAGTGCACGCTACCAGGATTTAAACGCCGATATCTCCATAATCAGCACTCTGGTTTCTTACGAGATTGTCCCTTTAGAGCCCGCGATCATGGAAGCTGGTAGAGTATTAATATTAATACTTAAGCTAATACATATCAGTATACTACAATAAATTGGCCAACATTCATCATGTGCAAACTTGTTGTATCCTGACTTTCCGTTATCAGAATATGATGCAGTTGTCGGATTGGGGGCTGCACACCATTCCTTCATCCAGCCCCAGCAATAGCTAAGAGGCTTAAAGTGCTAGATTAGCATTGAACTGGGTCACCGTTTACAGTCAGGTCGGTATTTGAATCTTTACCAAATTCTCTGGTGGTGTTCTTCCACAATTTATTTTATCACCCTTTCCATTTAAATTACACAGCCTCTGTTATAAGCAACCAACACAAAATGTTAACATATAACTTTAAATGAATCTATCTCTAAGAAATAAATACAAATTTTAATTATCATTTGAAATTGAAACTTAATATATATATTTAAACTCTTTACTTTAAAGGTTGGGTCCAAGCATCGCTTCTCGTAACCCTACCGGTAAAGGTTAAAAGTGTGTTCCATCTCTCCGAAAATCCCTCCAAGTAGTAACTAATGGAAAGTTCACAAACCATCAACCTTCAATCCTCTTCATTCCCTTCCAGTAAACATGTAAAACTGTAATCCCATGGCACGAGTAATTAGCACGAGCCTCCCTCTTCCCATGTCCCCGCTTCAAAGGGAGGAAAGAAGGGAGACAGAGTGATGTCACCTGTAGGAATCAACAGAACGGCAATATTGGAGGAGGGATAGTGATGAACTGATGATTTGGGCAGTGGGGAGCCTCACCGTCCATATCCGCGCCTTTATATAGCGTGTATTCATGTATACAGGGTGTCCACAATAGCCCAATTCCGTAGGACTAAGGAACTAAATGTGTTATATATGTACTGCCCATTACAGGTTAACAAGAAAGCGCTTAGGAAAGGGAATTTATGGCCAACATGTATATAATATTTTATATATGTAAAGTATATAAATCTAGTATATATATATGTACAGTACCCCCATGGCTTCTTTGGTGCTGACTGACAGCTTTGAAAAGCTACCAGGCCAAATTATGTATCCCTACGCCAAACCATATGATCTGCAAAAACATGTGTTTAGCAGATGTCACTTCTGACGGTCAAAATTTAGGTATATACCTAAATGTTGACTATCAGAAGTCAGCTGTGAGCTTTCAGTCAGCACCAAAGAAGCCATGGGGCTACTGTATATATACATATATATGTGTTGGAAAAGAATCTCGTTAAGTGGTCACTTTCAACACGATATGCTTGATAATTTTCTATTTCCCCATTAATGTGAAACTTTTCAATCAAATATATTTATTAGATCTGTATGTTTATAAGTAAATCAATACTGTCAGTTATCAAATGACGTTTGGTATTAACTAGACTAATGAGGGCTTCATTTTCAGTTGGTCAGTGTTATGCATTTAGCAGTCCTTCTAAAAAAATTAACAATATGTGTTTTATACAACAACTAATATTAATGAAGTCACTGACATTCCATGTGACATTATATTAACTACAAATTGTGTGGAGAAGACTCCTTTACGAAGACGCTTACTTTTACTTAAAATATGGTTGCATCATATTATGAAGTTTGGAAAATTAAGATATTCCAGTGCCAAAAGCAAAAGTTTTCTGTTGAGGATGTCCTCAGCCGGGTAAATACCGTACACCTGAATAGCACAGTGTGTTGTTATTTGAGAATGCAGCTACATTTCAAGTTATAACCTACGTACCGTGAACAACGTAACCCACGTATCCTATTAACTAGCTAGTTAGTAAAGCGCAGTGGGGAACATTAGAGGATACTTACACTGAAATAGTACTTTATAAAAAATCTACTTTGTGTATCTCTTCTTGCTCACTCAGATATTCTATTCCCGCCATATTAATATTCTAATCCTCTCACTCTTTGGCTCACACACAGGGAAAGTATGTCGCAAGATATTGAAAATAGTATCAGAACAGAGAAATAGTTCAACAATATGAACTTTGATCAAATATATATAGTGTAGTTTAGAGTGAACTCAACCAAATTGTAAGTTCTCTCTCGGTCAAGAGTGTGAAGGACTAGAATCTTCTTACACTGGAAGAATTGTATGGATATATTTAGAAGAGACGAAAAAGGCCGGCCATTTCTAGTAAAACTTTTGAATACAAACGATCCTCTGTTGAACAATGAACCACTTGCCATAGACATAAAGGCATCATAATGTTTTAAAGTTATAGTAGGAAAAGTGTTATTTTTTAAAAAGGTGTACCCGAAGGAAAAATATATACACTTATAATTAATATTTTTTTGTTAAGCTCAGGCTAGAAGTACGTGTTGCCTTATCTTTGCAGTGAATTCATCGGGTATATCTGCTACGGTACTTTGTTATAATGGGGAACCAACCAAATTACCTTGTAAGACATATTGAAGTAATGTCTCACATTAAAATTACTGAAAAACCTTTCTTTTACAATATTATAGAATGAGAGTAGAATGTAACGTAAGATTAAAGAGCTAATAGAAATCTGAGGGATCTACGAACCCACAAAGTGCTCATTGTGTGCGTCACCATATTTTCTTAGGAGGCCTTAACAAACTCTACCGGTCATACCTATAATTAATAGAGCTGAAGGAGTCAATCCGTTTCTGAAAAGATCCTACATATAAACAGACGCGATACCTTCACCGTCAACCAACATGCACATCACCTGTGCGAAGGCAACAACTAGAGTAATTTATTGATACATTACTGAAATTAGCAGTGGAGTCTTTGCATAGCATATAAACAAGATGTCCTTGAATAACTTTCATATGTCCGTCCTGGTCAAAGATATACAGGAACTAGTACATTTTATTTACCTCAATATGCTTCTTTTGCAAAACCATTCTCTTTTGTTGTTCTATAGGACCTGCCTTCCCAGTTTAACTGTTATAACAGGCTGCACAACAAGAGAAAGGGTGGTGATATTATGAATCCCCATGAATCTATAGGACCTGCCCTCCCAGTTTAACTGTTATAACAGGCTGCACAACAAGAGAAAGGGTGGTGATATTAGGAATCCCCATGATTCTATAGGACCTGCCTTCCCAGTTTAACTGTTATAACAGGCTGCACAACAAGAGAAAGGGTGGTGATATTATGAATCCCCATGAATCTATAGGACCTGCCCTCCCAGTTTAACTGTTATAACAGGCTGCACAACAAGAGAAAGGGTGGTGATATTAGGAATCCCCATGATTCTATAGGACCTGCCTTCCCAGTTTAACTGTTATAACAGGCTGCACAACAAGAGAAAGGGTGGTGATATTATGAATCCCCATGAATCTATAGGACCTGCCCTCCCAGTTTAACTGTTATAACAGGCTGCACAACAAGAGAAAGGGTGGTGATATTAGGAATCCCCATGATTCTATAGGACCTGCCTTCCCAGTTTAACTGTTATAACAGGCTGCACAACAAGAGAAAGGGTGGTGATATTATGAATCCCCATGATTCTATAAGAACTGCCCTCCCAGTTTAAACGCATGTAAATTCCTATCAAGGTTTGCTTTACGATAACCATCAATAAATTTCAAGGACAATGCCCGAATTTGGAAGGTATTTAACTCCACGGCTTGTCTTTATCCCAAGTGGCGTGTTCCTGTATTATTTCTAGTAGCAACCAGTGGCTTATTTAAAGATTTAACTGCCTAATGGCTGCACAAATCTTGCCCCCTTAACTACCAGCCTCGAAAACCTTTTATACGCCCCACCTTCATCCAAAATTCCACCACTACCACTCAGCCCCCCTCCCCTCCGTCCTGTGTAAACTATAGAATAAACAATATAGAAAAGTAGTATATGAATTTATTATTATTAGCACCGCGTCTTACTACCCGTTCGGGTTATATGCACTTACGCTAATGTGTAATGGTAGGGTGATTGTGAGATGAAATGAAGGACCTACAGTTTAACGTGGGATCCGAACCACGGTGGAGGCCGGGCATTCCACACATTCACAAGATGTGATTAATACATGTCTTGTCAGAGGTGAAGGAAGGGTTTGGCAATCAGATAAATCTGTGCCGAGACCGAGGATTGAACCCCGAACCTCAGAACAGAAGTCTGAAACCTTACGGCTTGACCACCAGGTTACCTGTATTTGAATGATAGTGATAACTATTAAGAGGCTTAAGTTATATAATACCTCTGCATGTAGCCTAACCAAACCCTTGAGTTTGCCGTAATAGTAATGATCACTAAAATAGCTCAAACCTAATTTCTAGTTGTTCAGCTACATTTATTTCATTTATCGCCCTTCTGAGGTTGCCTGATTGTGCCGCCCTGGGCTACAGCCCCCTCAGTCCTCTTGTAAATACATCAATAGAAGCAGTAAATACTCAATCAAGGTGACCTGGCGGTCTAGGGGTAAGGTATCGGACTTCTGTGCTGGGGTCCGGGGTTCAATCCTCGGTCCCGGCACAGATTTATCTGATTACCAAACCCTTCCTTCACCTCTGACAAGACATCTTGTGAATGTGGGGAATGCCAGGCCTCCACCGTGATTCAGATTCCACGTTAAACTGTAGGTCCTTCATTTCATCTCACAATCACCCTACCATTACACATTAGCGTAAGTGCGTATAATCCGAACGGGTATAGTAAGACACGGTGATAATAATAATAATAATAATAATAATAATAATAATAATAAATACTCATTCCTGATTATAGTATCACTATCGTCATTTAAAATAGAGGTCTTGCCTTAGATTTTGTTGTTCAATTAAAACAAATGTTCTGTGTGTTTATTCTGAAAACAGAAATATTTGCACTACATTGAATTGTTGAGACTGACGGTACATATTTTATCAACTACAAAGTTTTCAGTACGGTAAGCTCTACCTAATAAGTTGCGTGATTTCTTCTCTGTACGGGAGATTAAAAACTCTGGAACTAGAAACGTTATTGTTTGAAATATAATGTTTTTTAAACGACATAATGCGATTAAAGCCGTGAGATAAGGCTTGTCTAGATTTCAAAGGTATCTTTATCATTTTAGGTTCTATCTGAATTACTCGGAAATTAGTTAAATTATTTTCAAATATAACTAAACATTAATATTATTGAGTAAACAAATTAGTATTTTTCACAAACATAATATTGTGGTAATTCCTAATAACATTTATTTTACATTAAAAGAGCAAATTATTTACAATCAATTTAGTCCAATATTTAGATTTTATTAAGAAAAATATTTGATCCTAGGACCCAATATTAAAAGGCTGTAAACGCCAGCCCTTGTTCGTTGTTTGTGGGAATGGTCATAGAGGATACAGTCACAAAGATGACATTATACTGAGTAGATTTGGATAGAGCTTTTAACTTGCCAAAGTCACCACAGGACGACTCGATTATACAACCAACACAAATTAGTGACACGGGAAGTCAGAAGGGGCCACATGGTGGTAGGCTTTCACCATTATCTGCCGAGAAAACTTCGCACCCTAGCAAAAGATGTGACACAACTAAAAAACCGTTGATAAGCTAAAATACAAGGGAGATGCACCAAGCTGGTGTACACCATCAGTGAAACTGACAAGTCTGTCATTCCAAATATGGCCTCCAGAGGTTGTGTTACTTTTCTCTTGATCGGTTTTAGTATTCATTTCAATATGAAAAGTATCATCCCAGAATTGGAACATTGTATCCTATGTCTGTTAAAGAAGAAAAACGATAATATTTAGACAGAACTAAAGTTTAAAGAGTCTCAAATAAATAATAAAAATGAACTAGAATGATCAAGAAAATTGGCGTAATTATTCTTCCTAAAAGAGACACAAATAAGAAACAATACATTGAGTTGACCCAGAAAAGTGATTTAACTGAATCGACCTTGTAACGTCACCATGAAAACCAGAAATATTAAAAACATTAACAGTATATTTTTATAAAAGTATAGTCCTCATTATTAATATAGAGTGCTTATGTAATAACTTTCATTCATTCAAAATTATAATATTAATAATAATAATAATATTTAGCACCGCGTCTTACTACCCGTTCGGGTTATACGCTTTAAGTACTAATTACGCTAATGGATTAGGAAATGGGAAGGTTGAATTAGAGGAAGTGAGTCCGCATTTGCGTGGAGGTAGAGTGGAAAACCATTTAGGAAAAAAACCTCAGTTCACCCGACCGAGATTCGAACCTCGATCTCCCCGTCCTCGGCGGTCGAGCTCAACACAATTATAATATTCATGCATCGTTTAGGGGCTTAGCCAAAGTGGGTTTAAATATAAAAATAAATATTCCATAAGTCAAATCAATCAGAGTTACTTTAAAATATTCATTTATATAATTAAAAAGCTCATTAAATCTTAAGAAATCTTAAGATATAAATAAATGCACTACACTTATAAGACTATTAAAAATCGGATTTCCACTAATATTTCATTCATTCTCTCTCTCT
>CABFOW010006926.1:15850-27895 GCA_902141385.1 Timema californicum
TTTTTTTTTTTTTGCTAACCGCTGTTTTTAAAGATGAAGAGAATTTAGGAGGTGGAGGTTTAACTTGTTCAATTAACGCTTCCATTTTAATATAAACACATTTATCAAATATAAAACCAAAATATAATATTACTTAAATACACGTGAAACAAACTGAAAACAAAACTTCAACACTTCTTTAGTTGTCACCAAACCAACACTGCGCCTGTTCAACACGGAGCCCAAGTTGCGCTATGCGCATGCGCAACGTAAGAGGCTTAAGATGGGAGAATGAAATATTGCCCGGCCAGCAATCAGAAAAAAACATAGCGCGGCGTAGAAAGGCATAGCTTTGCTTTCTGTGTGAACCAGCGCATTTAAATACATGGTCCACTATCTTTCTAAAGCGTTAGCAGAGCAAAGTTTAGCTCGGCTCAGCTTATCTTAGCTTAGCATTCTGTGTGAATCGGCCTTAAAAGAGTGAGTGACGCTTGTCGAACTGGCGACCCCTGTCGGCAAGGATTACAACCTCTTCCCCCTCCCTCTCGCGTGGAGAGTAATTTCATGTTCATATAAGGATACTTTTTTGTATTCTACACTCCCCATTGGTCCTTCTCTATAATACTTGGGATTGTGTTGTAGATTTGTGTTACTTTCTGTAAATATTAAGGTAACTTAGAAGAGAAAGAAGTACTTGGCTCTTTTCGGATTTTAGGGTAGGCGCTGCGTTGGTACAATGTTATTTTTCTAAATTATCGTTATGGCATAAAATATTAATATTTCTAAATTTCCTTTTTTTTAGTATTTAGCATTTAGATCTAAATTAACCCTTCTGGTTTTCCGAAATGTCTGTCTTGTTTGACAAAGGTACATTTTTTAACATTTAAAATATTTATACAAACGATAGAGTTTATTTACTTGTTGGGATATTTTGTTTAATATCTGCTGGCGTAGGCTGTCATAGGTAATCTTGACCAGCCATGTATGTTGTGAATATTAAAATATATCTTGCTTTGCTATTTAACTTAATTATATTTGGACCCCTTATATATATATATCAAGTTTTTGTTTGTGCTTGCGTCTTCTCCCGAAGATGACCCATTATATTTACTGTTTAAATTAAGCCTTTAGGGAAGGTAGAGGATTTTTCAGGCCCTACATTATTATTGTTAAAGATAAAATATAATTTTTGTATTATAAACATTAAAGATTGCAATTGCTGGAATATTTAGATCCTTCTGTTCTTTAACTATTTCATGGTGATTTAGAGTTCTTTATTATGTATTATTAAGGATGGAAATTTTTAAGGAAGGCATTTTATATTATATTTGATTGCAAGTTGTCGTATCTAATCTATAAAATAGTCTACTTAATACAATAATGTATATAATTAATTAAGGATTTGAGCTATTCTAACAGTTTATTTCGCATATTAAACTTTGGACGGACTATATTGTTTGTATCTAGCATTGGCCGGGCTTTAAACTCTTCTTCTGCTATATCTAAGTTGAATAAAATCGTATTGTTCCACTGAAATATTGAGTTTTCTTACTGTCGTACTACAAAGTGAGATGAAATATGGAATGTAGTGGCCAAATGAATTACTAGGTTCCGGAAGTCTTCTGATTTTGGAAGTGCTGATCTCTGAGTCTTCATGCTACAACCGGAACATCCGTAAAGAAAAATGAAATACTACAATATGTCTCTATATGAGAAAAAGCTATCCCCGTTATTTATCTCTTTTAATAAACCATCAGAAATCACAATTCTAGAAAATTAAACCGAAAAATATATATTTGATTGGCGAAACAATATTATGAATAAGTTGTTAACATCTCACCCGTTGTCAAGAAATGTGGTATTCAGAATACCAATAAGCAAAACAATATGTTCACTGGTTGTCCCTTTAGTTTTAAAACATGATATCTTACCTTACATGATGAGAATAGAGTTAACGTGTTAGAAAACAATGTACTTATTAATATATTACAGTCCAGAATGGGGTTGAGAAAACGGATCGTTATATAATTATGTGGTAAATACCCTGTACTCAACAAAATAATTTGTTACGTGTTTCTGATAATCAAGTCTCGTATATTACGGTGGGCAGGACATGAAGTGCGAATGGTAGAATCTAGAACCGTGTTCAGTTTATTGACTGGTAAACTCAAATGGAAGAGACCATTGGGTGGACCTAGACCTAAATGGAAGGGTTATTTTAGAAGCGACATGGAAGAGATAGGATGTAGTGAGGTGGACTGGATAGAACTAACTCAAGATAAGTATAGGTGGCGTAGTTTTGTAGGTGCGGAAGATAACTTTTTAGTTCCTAATGCCAGAGCGTAAATAATTATGAATTGAAACACTAATATAATCAAAATATTTTCCTAATGTAATAGAAAATAGAATGTCACGGAATAAGTTAAATTAGATGTTATCTTTTATTAAAAAAATATACCTTCTTTATATTCAAGTCTGATATGGTTAGATGAGAAATGAAATATTGTATCTAAAAATAACAAAGCACTTTCCTGTCAGCGGTGAAGACAAGATCTGCTCCAAAACCAGTTAAGATCTCCTGTGTTTTCAAGAGATTGTGTGCGCGCACCTTTCGGGAGAAGAAACCCCTCCATCCATCATACGAGAGCGTCTGGCTGCTCAGAAGAAGATGTTTTGGCATGACGGGCACGTTCCTGACATCGCTTACAGACAAATTAGAACCCTTAATAGTCTTGGTAAGCTCTTACTACTTTTATAAACTTACATTAATCATAGTACCTCGAATGAAGAAGCTGTTTGCAGTTTAGAAAACGTTTTGATACCTTAATTACTCTCACGTAGTGGTGTTATGACGGAGAAGTGCTATTGGGAGACGGCTGGAATCATCCAATATTTATATTTTTAATTTTTAACTTTTTATAAGATATAAAAATAAAAAATATATATTTTCGTTCTGGGAATTATTTATCAATGCCAACCTAATACATTTTTAACATATTTTCTTAAGATATGAAATTAAATTTAAATTCTGAAATATATTAGATACATATTTGTACGTATGTTTAGCAAATGTTGACAAAAATACTAATAGATTTAGTAATAAATAATTAATTTAAAACATTGATATATGGTATAAAAAACGTAGGTTTTATTTTGAGCGGTGAATAGTAGCCTTTCTTTCTATTATTGTTTTGACAAACCTTTCCTAACATGTTGGGATTTTAATTTATAATATTATTTTCATGTGGTCATTTGTCACTTATCAATATAGGACTATTTGCTTCTCTGTATATTCGCTATAGTCTAAACAGCTGATGTACTGATTTATTCAGGATTTTAAACTATGTGTGTTTTATACTCTTCTAACTAAGAGTGACTGTATTTTTACCTGTTTAATCCATTAAAATCTATGGTTTTTAAATATTCTCTCTTAAACATTTGACCAATAGTAATTTTCTTGATTTAATTGTTTTATTTATAATTTAGACCACAAATTAATGCCAAATTCAAAGAGTTCTACAGGCTACAATTTATTATTTAATACAATGTAAAATTATTATAGTTTGTTTTGGTATGAAACTACCTATTCACAGTAAGAGGTTTTTTGACAAATCACACATAAGTGACGATATTATTTGGTCATACATTAACATATATCCAATAGTCAGTTCGTCTCGTATATTTCGTACCTTCTGTCATTTTGAAACATTTCGAAAATTACCGCCTTCCTATTTCAACTTATTAATTGTTGAATTTAGAAATAACACCAGCAAATATATGAACTCTTATCTTAAAAGAAAAACTTACCGCCAGGTTTCACATTTCCAACTCAAGCTGTTTGTAAGGAACGCTTATACCTTTAAAAATGTTACAAACAATGTTAACCCACTTAATGGATCAAACTCATGAGGTTCGGTTATGAGTCAGTGAGTGAGTGACTCTGTGAGTCAGGAGCTTGGTTTTTATATATTAATATTAACACTATTAGATTACTTCTCTCATTAAGAGGCAGCTAAAACTCCAGGTATCAACGGAAATAATCATCTGAATAGATAATTATGGAAATATTCAATGGGTACTTAGGGATACCTGGATATGAGCACCTTGGTGATACCTATAGATGAGTGCCTTAGGGATACCTGGATATGACCACCTTGGTGATACCTATAGATGAGTGCCTTAGTGATTCCTGGAGATGGGCACCTTGGTGATACCTATAGATGAGTGCCTTAGGGATACCTGGATATGAGCACCTTGGTGATACCTATAGATGGGTGCCTTAGTGATACCTGGATATGAGCACCTTGGTGATACCTATAGATGGGTGCCTTAGTGATACCTGGAGATGGACACCTTAGTGATACCTGGAGATGGACACCTTAGTTATACCTAGATATGGGTACCTTAATGATACCTGGAGATGGCACCTTAGCCATACCTGGAGATGGGCACCTTAGTTATACCTAGATATGGGTACCTTAATGATACCTGGAGATGGCACCTTAGCGATACCTGGAGATGGGCACCTTAGTGATACCTGGAGATGGGCACCTTAATGATACCTGGAGATGGCACCTTAGGGATACCTGGAGATGGGCACCTTAGTTATACCTAGAGATGGGTGTCTTAGTGATTTCTGGAGATGGGCACCTTAGCGATACCTGGAGATGGACACCTTAGTGATACCTGGAGATGGACACCTTAGGGATACCTGGAGATGGACACCTTAGGGATACCTGGATATGAGCACCTTGGTGATACCTATAGATGGGTGCCTTAGTGATACCTGGAGATGGCACCTTAGGGATACCTGGAGATGGACACCTTAGTGATACCTGGAGATGGACACCTTAGGGATACCTGGAGATGGACACCTTAGGGATACCTGGATATGAGCACCTTGGTGATACCTGGAGATGGGCACCTTAGTTATACCTAGATATGGGTGCCTTAGTGATTCCTGGAGATGGCACCTTAGCGATACCTGGAGATGGACACCTTAGTGATACCTGGAGATGGACACCTTAGGGATATCTGGAGATGGACACCTTAGGGATACCTGGATATGAGCACCTTGGTGATACCTATAGATGGGTGCCTTAGTGATACCTGGAGATGGCACCTTAGGGATACCTGGAGATGGACACCTTAGTGATACCTGGAGATGGACACCTTAGGGATACCTGAAGATGGACACCTTAGGGATACCTGGAGATGGACACCTTAGGGATACCTGGAGATGGACACCTTAGGGATACCTGGAGATGGACACCTTAGGGATACCTGGATATGAGCACCTTGGTGATACCTAATAGAGGGGTGCCTTAGTGATACCAGGAGATGGCACCTTAGGGATACCTGGAGATGGACACCTTAGTGATTCCTGGAGATGGACACCTTAGGGATACCTGGAGATGGACACCTTAGGGATACCTGGATATGAGCACCTTGGTGATACCTATAGATGGGTGCCTTAGTGATAACTGGAGATGGCACCTTAGGGATACCTGGAGATGGGCACCTTAGTGATTCCTGGAGATTGGCACCTTAGTGATTCCTGGAGATGGACACCTTAAGGATACCTGGAGATGGGCACCTTAGGGATACCTGAGGACGGACATCTTAGGTGATTTTTTTTTTACCAACGACCCCTTGACTACTGGTGCAGTAACTACCAGATCCAGAAACGTAGAGGTGAGAGACTTTTCAATATTAGGCTTGAAAATCTAATATTTTATATTTAAGTGGTTTTTATCACAAACTTACACCTTAGTCTGCTTGACCATACATTCTGGTAGCTCATAATCTAGAAAACACATACAATTGTTTCTTTATATAGACTTTGTTTAGGGTATTCTCAAGCTGTGAGGCTTGGAAGTGTTTTTAAAACTTTAATGTATAATTATATATAAATAGAGAGAGAGAGAGAGATCTTGACGCCTTAAGCCACCTGAACACCAGTTAGGGTAGCTCCTAATTAAAGGGGCCTAGAGCCATAATGAGGTATAATATACCTTGCACGTATCATGCCTGGGGGCTTGACTGTTTATACCAAAATTACTAAATGGTATGGATAAAATATACCTTGCTTGCCAGGAAAGGTATTTACGTTGCATTGTGGGTAATCATCGATCCATGGATTCCCCAAATTATTGAAGCTGGTCAACCAAGCATTTGTTTATGCGCACCCAACTTACAACACTTTACTCGCAAGTCTTGAATAAATAACAATTATTTTTAACCTAAAAATAATGAAGTGGAAGATTTTAACGCTATCATAACTGAACGTGAATTAGTTATTGTAATATTTTAATAAAATTAATTTGCTACTCTATGGACACTATATTTAATTGGTAAACAACTATCGATAGAGCAAAAGGATAAATTATCGATATTTTTTTAATGTATCTCATTTATCACAACACCGCACTAGTTATTTTATTTAACAAAATGGGGTTATATCCGAGGAAAATATTAAATAATACATTCCATTTATGTGAAAAGACCATAAAGACTTTAATAACGGCCTCTATGATCTCTTGGATAACTTTTGGGCACGCTGTGCTTTGTCGCATTCATTTGTTGGATGCGTTGATTGTTCCTTGTTTTTTCTTTTTGATTTAATGGCGCCTTCACTCCTCTAAAAACGAGGAGAAACCTCTGAAGTAAAGTAACTCTGTAGTGACTTATAAACGTTTCAATTCACCAATTAAATGTACTCAGTGCTGTGTCATTTTTGTGACGCTTGGACCCCNCTCCGACCCTACCCTCCTCACAGATGACAAACAGAGGATGACAATCATAATAAATATCTCTCCCCATACACTTTGTTTCATAAACAATTGATAGTTCTATTGAGCAAATTCACATTTTCAAAAACAAATTATAAAAATACCCCATTTTTTCCCTCTAAAGTGTAAATGTAGGCCTACTCCTCGATTATATATTTTAAACAACATTATTTATGCCATTTAAAAGAATCAAAATAAAAGTTTACCTTTAATTACATAATATAGAATTAATCATGAACTCACCTCATTTATAAGCATGTACCTAACTTATATTCTAGGCTATTTATCAGGTTTGGTCTAAATCAATCCATTTCGGTTATAGTCATCTTGAGGAATGATTGACGTAATTATCAAATATACTTTCTCAAAAACAGGAACCCATAAACATCCAGATACATAATTATATTTAAAAATTCACTATTAAATCTCTTGATCTACATGAGAAAGCAGAAATATTCGATTCTACCTTTGACAAGATACCAAACGAATATTTAAATGTATAGCTAGTGTATCACATTCAAAGAAGACTGTCAACAACCATCAGAACACACCCTAAGAAATTGTTTGGTCAACTAAAAGGAAAATATTTTTTTTACTAGTTGGTGATATAGCTGGACGTGTAGAGAAGTTACCATCGTACATTGGCCTTGCCATGGCTGATAGCTAATAGAGTGTAATGATCAACTTGATGTATAATCTGACATCCTTCATAGTCTTAAATAAACCATAATTGTTCACAGACGCTTGTAAACAATTTTAATAATAGCTTAAAGACCATATTTATCCTAAACTTATTTAAACCTGCACTGATGGTCACACGGACTAGAACTCGTCTAGTATAATTTGCCGGTGACGTAGAGGGAAGGCTTCAAATTCTGTCCGGCTGCACAAATGGTATTCTTTTAAAATGTAGTTTGCCACACACTATCCACGCAAATTTGTGTATTTAACTATACTAAACATTTTTCCTCATCTCTAACCAAATGGCGTAGCTTAAGTCAAATACACAGAACGGGAATATGAATTCTATACTTAAAAAAGCACGCTAAATCCTCTGATTTTTAGTTCATCATTGTGAAAGAAAAGCCCAAACTAAACAAAATAATTCTTATTCGACCGGTATGTAAGTTGAATATGAGAGCCTGAGCTAATTAGGCAGGTTCACAACTAACTGAAATAAGTTTCTGAACACATATTCGTTTGAAACGTTTGTATGTTCAGGGTAATATAAATTGCAGCTACAAATGGCGGGCATTACCCTGCCTGCACTTATTCGTAAACTCACCCTTGAGTTAAAAAGCTACACAGTTTATAAATATGTTATTCGTTGCCACAAAAATTTTCGCCTGAAGTGGACCCTAAAGATTTGTTAAGTGGAAGCAGGGTAGAGCACTAGATCAAAATACTGTACCCATAATTCATCGAGTCTTGTGTTCTAACCTTTCTACTTCCTTTCCTCCCTCCCGCTCAACCCCCTTTGCGACTACCAAGGGTATCTCTGTCTCTCTTCCATTAGTACTTACGGCCCGTGTTGTTCGCTTTGCCAAAGACAAACTTATCTCCTCTTGGCATTGTTAATGGCAAGGTTAGGCTAGTAGCTCGTTATATAGCTTCTTTCGAGTTAGTATATACTCCAATTTGCCAGAGAATGCACATATCCGGCAGTTAGAAAAAACTACTAGTTCTACTGTCGCGTTGTATGAGGTGTCTATATAGTTAGAATGGATGGAGGGTGAAGGAGAACTTGGAGTTAAATGCAATTCTAATGTTTTGAGAGTGGGTTTTTCATTAACGGCTTCTCACTCTTACTATTTTCTGTATTTATGTTTTATAGTGAAATAATAGTCGACTCCCTCCGAGCTCTAAAAATGTACGTTACTAAGAAAGGTCCGTTTATTTTATGAAATACTCGTATAAAAAAATTGTTTGAACACCGTTTAATAATTATTAACGTATGGATGAAATATGATGTAAAAAGTAATATTATTTGAACACAGTTTAATTTATACTAATTGTTCCTGGGGAGAAAATTTGCTTTCTCTTAAAACGTGAATTTTTAAATAGAACGTAAATTAATTTATTAAATAGAACAATATTTTTTGAATTTTTTATGATTAAGTTATATGAATAAGATGAAAAAATCATTAATTTTAAAATCAAATATTTTTAATGAAAATCTATAGAATTTTATTAAGAAGAATGATTATTTAATAGGCAAAGTAGGTTTTATTTTAATGAGGTAATTCTTCAGGCAAATAATTTAGATAACTTATTTATAAACAACGTTGTTTACATACAACAAATTGTTATCAGATCTATTATTTTTTCTTCATTAAATAATATTTTACGCACTGAATAAGTTGACTCGGCTGAGTGCAACTTTATAATTACCCATGTGCAAAGAAAAGTTTTTTTTTGTAAAAGTTTAACTTTGACTATTATTAATGGTAATGGCAAAAGCAACTGTTACAGAAACTGCGTGCGTTATAATTTGAATGGAAAAACGTTTTCTGAAGTAGATAATTTTAATCATTGAATAACTCCTTCCCACGCTATGCCCCAGTCAATACCTCGCAATCAATGGCGTTATTGTTCATATGTTTCATTGGTATTCTTGTACCAATATAAACCTTTCACTGTGTTTAGTCCAAGCATAAATAACACAGTTGCGTTTTGTTTGAGCTCCAGTTGTGCATGGGCAGTTCATTTACATCCAGCATGATTATAAACTATATGGGAAACGGTGGTTTTTCATTGAGATAATTGCTACCAACACTACTTCAAATACTCCTAATATCGTCAGGAAATTTACCTAGAAATTCTCTGTTAATATTGATGCAGTCTTCGTATTTTTAATATCCAAGATTGTTATGTCAATGTTAGATTTTTTCTCTCTAATTTTAGTCAATAAAGGATAAACCATGTAGTTATTGGCCACTTAAGGAAGATGTCATGTTTAAAATCTTATAAAATGATAGGATATTAAAAGATAATAAAAAAGAAGAGATTATAAGAAAACTTGTTTATTTATTAATTACATGTCAAATAACTAAAATCTAATATTTTTTTAGTATAGGAGTTATTTTAGTTATAGTAAAGGTCTACCAAAATGTATAGTTTGGGGCCAGTTTTGCAGCTACTGTCCATGGTCTGTATATAAGTTACTGGCCACTTTTATTTTATGATTTAATAATAATAAATTATTCCTAGTTATATATTTAGTTATTACTAAAAAATTATTGTTGATGTCTACTCACTACTTCATTTCTTCTGTTACAAGTCTGTAAAGTTCTTCAGCATCCAAACTATCCAAATTATCACTTTCTTCACCAGTGTTTTCACCAGGTTTTTCACCAGTGTCTTCACCAGTGTTTTCACCAGTGTCTTCACCAGTGTCTTCACCAGTGTCTTCACCAGTGTTTTCGCCAGTGTCTTCACCAGTGTTTTCACCAGTGTCTTTACCAGTGTCTTCACCAGTGTTTTCACCAGTGTCTTCACCAGTGTTTTCACCAGAGTCTGTATCCTCTTTATAAAAATTATGACACAAATGTATCACCATCATCTAATCTTGGAGTATATTTTCGGTGTTGTTTGGTAGACACTTCTTATTGTATAATTTTGTTGTTGTTGCAAATATCACAATAAAGAAAGTAACATAAAAAGGTGTCTGTTTCACTGCTGCAAACATAGAAAGTACGATTATATTTTTGCATTTAATTTGTTGAAGAGCTTCTGTTTTACTGTTACTTTTTGTGCTTTTTTTCTGCATTTTACCTTTTATTTCTTCTTCACGTTGTATTTTTCTAGTTGCCTTTTATTTTTATTGTTGAATTTTTGCTCCGCGTTTCTATTCAATCGTATCCTGGTATTTTTTGATGTTACAGCAAATGGGACTCTTTCACTATTACGTTTACATGTTTGTTTAGATGTCATCGGCCGTGTAAAAAATTCCTACGTGTCATAATTTTTGGCCACTTTCAAAAGTGAAGAACTACTAAATATTCCACACAGCTTGTTTCTAACAGATACTTGCTGAATTAGTCACGATGAGGAGCAGAATCTGTAGCTACAAGCAATGTTATGTTGCCAGTTTGAAAAATAAACTTGGATAAATTCATGTTCACCTTCATAAACTTGCATATTAGTCGTAGGACAAAGGTGTGTACATTTTCGACGAAGATGGTGACAGTTCATTAAAGAAATACTCCAAGGATGTGTTTTTGCCAATGTGAGGTAACACAGATAATGTTTGGTTAAAGTCACCGCACTTTAGTAAAACCTTTACACAGAATGGGATATACTATATAAATTATCCCTGAATTGTGAAACAATTGATAAATAGTGGAGTGTGATAGTTGGTGTAATGGTAGCCTGATCTATGATGATAAGGCCTGCGTTCAGGGATCTGTTATCTTGAACAGGACCAGAGAGGGGAGGGGCGCAGAGGTATGTGACTCACTGACTCTACCTCACCTAATTTCCCCCTCCCTTGTGCTTGGAAAATTTAAATTTTTCTTTGCAGGAAGCTAGTGAGATTTCCCCATATAGTCATCAAAATCTAAAATCGGGGTATTTTAAAAAAGTTTCAGGAAACAAAGGGCCCTATAATTTGCTTTAAAAAATATGTATATGTGGTAGAAAATTAAAATTGTACAGACAGGTAGAGGTTCAACTCCAGAAAACATAATTGGTATTAAAATTTGAAATATCTAAGTAGGATTTATATAATTGGAGAAGGGGTTGGTTTACAATTTCCAAAACTAGTAGACATCTTTTATTCCTTGAGCTATAAAACTGAAATACGTCAAGAAGGTATAATAACCATAATGACTTATACTCACAGAGTGTTACGTCAAGAGACCAAGCACCTGCTTGTGTTTGTACTCTCAATGCTAATTCCAGAGTGTTACATCAAGAGACCAAGTACCACCTGCTTGTGTTTGTACTCTCAATGCTACTTACAGAGTGTTACATTAAGAGACCAAGTACCACCTACTTGTGAATGTACTCTCAATGCTAATTCCAGAATGTTACATCAAGAGACCAAGTACCACCTGCTTGTGTTTGTACTCTCAATGCTAATTACACAGTGTTACATCAAGAGACCAAGTACCACCTGCTTGTGTTTTTACTCTCAATGCTACTTACAGAGTGTTACATCAAGAGACCAAGTACCACCTGCTTGTGTTTGTACTCTCAATGCTACTTACAGAGTGTTACATCAAGAGACCAAGTACCACCTTCTTGTGTTTGTACTCTCAATGCTACTCCCAGA
>CABFOW010006927.1:0-27894 GCA_902141385.1 Timema californicum
TCAGCTTACGCCTGTGCCTCTGTGCTGAGTCAACAAGGCTGCTTGACGTACACTACCATAATAAAGCTGAAGTCATGTATCCTTGAGAAGTTCTAGAGTTGCCAGTGGTAGTAATGCCCTTAAATAGGCGCAAAATTATAAATGATGTAAGTGATAAGAATTATATTTCTTTTTGAAAAAAAAGTTGTTCTTAATTGTGTAACTTTCTAACAACTATTGTTTGTGGGTAGTACTTTGTTTTTTACAAAATATAATTTGGTGAAAATAAACAAGAAAATAAACGATTTAAGTTTATTATTTTTAAAAGAAAAAATAATGTTTAGGTGTAAATGTAGGAAGATTAAAAGTATATGTAAATTATTAAATATAGCTTAGTGGGTTGAGGAACTAAGAGATAACCTTACTAATAGAATTATTTATTGTGTATTTACGTCTTGGTGGCCCAGTTATCAGAGACGATTAAACTGGTTTACTTACCTACACCACATAAATACTAAAGGTACACATACACACCTAGTTCTTAACGTATATATGATTATGTAGAATTTCAAATTTATAGTTGTATTAGTTTTGTGATAACATTAATTGGTGTTTAATCTGTGTAAGGTATCACACTCTCAATAAATGATGTTATAGATACTTATATAGATAAAAAAATCTTGGTGTTTAAACATTCTGGCGACCTTAAATATGTAGGTTCTATATAATGTTTCAAATCCATAGGGTTCTTAGTTTTAGAGAAACAAGCATCGGTGATCGAGTGGTCTAAACATTAAGATTTGAATATATTATAGGAAAAGAGAAAAAAAAATCTTAATTCAGGTTTCTATAGGTATTAAAGTAATACTTATTTTTCAGAAGTTTCAGCGTTAAGAACAAAACACTATAGCAAGGCACAAGTAAGTGCCTGGCCTTGCCGGAGAAGAAAACGATCCACTACACCTTATGTTACTGTAAGAACTAGAGAACTAGCGAATATTAGCATTTACAGTTAATACTAACATTAACAATATCGACCAGTAAAAGTTTGAAATATTTAACAAAATACTTTAATTTAGAACTTTTACCATCTATCATAGATAGATTGTAGCAGTTACCGACATGTCTATAAAAGTCCAAGTATTATTTTAATTAATGAAATGTATTATTTATATGTATAATTGTATTTTACCACCAAACGTTTTATTACAAATAATATTTACTCTAGGTTTGCCTAGGCTAGTACGAGTATATGTTAGGTTATATTAGGTTAAGTAATTGGTCCTAAACCACTGCAATACGCAAAAAAATAAAGAGCGAGGCTGAGGACCATGTTATAACTTGCTAAATAGAGAAGGGTGGGAGGGGGATCACTCATTCTAGATATATCAGGTCTCAATGGCAAAAAAATAATCTATTCTAACCTAACCTAAACTAACATAACCTTACCTTGCCTGACCAAACAAAACTTAACCTATTAAAATAAAAATGATTGGCGTTAAAACAAAATTGGCCAACTAAAACAATACATTTAATTAATTAAAATACCACTTATAATTACTTTTACCTAGACATCTCGGTAAATGCTAGGATTTATCGATGAGAGCTGGTAAAAGTTCTAAATGTGAATGTTTTAAAAGATATTTCGGAGTTTTATCGACCATTATTGTTATTGTTAGAATTTACTGGTAAAATATAGGATCGACTATTATTCTAACAGTTACAATAATATATATATATATATATATATATTATTCTAACAGTTACAATAATATATATATATATATATATATATACAGCAAATATTTATAAGAGCCTCTATTTTTAAATTTTTAAACATCACAGGCTGATGTTAACTAGAATCACATCTTCAAGTTTGTAATTTATGTAAATAGTAGCCTATATAATATTTCAACTTTATAGATTTGTTGGTTTTTAAGTTATCCACGCTGGTAGTTATGTAGTACAAGGTTTCAAGTTATTAATATATTATAATTTTTAATAACGTTAAAATAATATATTCATCATATAATAAAATGTTTAAATATTATTTAAACTTGAAAAAATATAATATCTAACGACTAATTCTATTTTATTAATAATAAGACATAGTTAAATGTATTATGATTCGGTATTTTTGTGTGTCAGCTTAGATTTAAATATAATCAGTCCAATACATGAGTATTAACTTTATCGTTATTAACAATCATTTACTGTTATAGTGTCACACCCTGGTATCTACAAATGTTAGTCGTTAGTCTAGTCTTGTTTGGTTTGATGATGACGGGAATATTGAGGTTAGATTTCCAGACAAATCTATTATAAAATTATATATTGTTTATTTTTATTTTCCTCTCCTTGTTGTAGAGTATCTTTGCCTTCTATGTCGACTCATACACCATACAACTCCATAGTACATTCAGCACCGGATAACATCAGATCACTACACATATTATTATCATATATGGCTCTCTATCACGTTTAGTCCCATTGCAGACTACATGCCCTTTAGTGAACTCTCCACAAGGACCAACGCGGACCCTAGGACCACATGACGTTATTTGTGCTGACCTTTCCTAGAGCCCCGGGGATCTCATTCATGTGAGTGTAGCTATTGAGGGGGACCGCTTTTATATCAGAGAGCAAAAACCCTAGGTAAGGTTGGAGTGGTTGGCTATAACAAGGAGAGGGTTCCTTACTACGAACATTGGCTGAAAGTAGGTAATGTCAACCTGGTCGGTTCTAATTAGTTGCTTTATACTATACTATTAATCATTACATCCGAGTAAGTTAACGTTAGTTATTTCAAGCCAATGTTGAGATCGATTTGTTTTTTCGTCACAATACTTCACTTTCTGACGGGAGAGAGAAGATGACCATTTCAAAGAATTCTTTGAGAAAAAATTTCTCTAAAACAAATTTTGTCATGTATTTCAGACTTAATCCAACTAAATATCAGGTGAAGTTATAAAATAATAACAATATATTTCTATTATATAATAAAATATTTATTATCATATGTCTAAGACAGTGTATGAAACCATAATTTTGGGGGTATATAGTTGAAAGTCTAATAGGTCTAGAATTAATTCAGAATAATTTAAATTAAAATTTCTTTTTTAATTTGTTGGGCTAAAATAGTTATTTAAATTGATTTTTAATGCAGATTTATTTATACGCGTTTTTATTTGGGGTTCTTATTTTCTTCTTATGGTTTATTTCTGTGATTTCTTTCAATTTTCAATCTTGTAATATTTTCCAATAGTTAATCAATGTAGCCTTATTATTTTAAAACAAGCTATGTGTAGTATTTTAAAATAGTTAGTACATAGATAATTACGCCGTTCCCTTACAAGTTAGGTAATAAAATGTGAATTTAGCTCAAAAACAGCTCTTTACCTGATCCATCCTCACTATCTTATTCCACACTTCCCTATCCTTCCATCCTCCCTTAGCTTCAACAACATCCATACACCGAGTCATACATGCTCTTTTGTACCTAAAACTCTTATAGTTTCTCTTTTTCACACACTCTTGTACAACTTTTAGCCCCGTATTACAAGGGTTACCCATTCCTTTTGGTCTACACACTCTAACTTTATATAGTTTCTTTATTTCACTCGGTCCACATTCTTCCTCTCGATATATGCCCAAAAATAGTAAGACGCCTCTTTCACACAGGTCTCTTGGATTCTCTTTCAAACTTCACTCCTTCAGCACCCATTCATTATTGACTCTCTCCATACGAGTATTTCAACATACTCGTACATTTCTTAGATGTCTCACTCCAACCTCGTTCATCTTGCTCTTGTGTCTCTCCTGACAAACCAACGCTTCACATCCGTAAAATAATGTTCGCGTTAAAACGTATACTGCCAATATTGACTCTTTCGATACTACTTCATTCTTTGCAGTTTTCCTCATACACCCAACTACTTTCCGATATGCTTTCATCCGTTTGTCAATTTCAACATCCATTCTTCCATTTTTACAGAACAATCCACCCAGATTCACAAAATCATTCACTTGTTCTTGTAGTATTTTTTAATAGTTCATTTGTGTATTTTATTTATGTAGCTTTTTCCAATTGTTCATTTTTATAATATTTTGCAATAGTTTTTTATGTAGTAATTTCTAATAGTTTACTCATATAATTTTTCCAATAATTTATTATCTTACTAATTTCAATTTTTTTTTTGTACTATAGTAAATGGTTTACTTTCGTGGTATTTTCAAATACATAGTTTGTTAGGTGTTATTTAACTGTTCATGTTATAGTATTTCTCAATATTATAATGTGAAGTCTTTTCCAATAGCTTATTTGTGAAGTTTTATAGTGGGTAGTTAATTCGTGTTTTTGTTGCCATTAATATTTAATATTAAAATTTTTATAGTTATGTTTAATAGTATCAACTTGAATATTTGTATAAATTTACCGATTGATAGTATTTAATATAATTACTAATAAGTAAGATTGGTTGGAAATGATTAATTTAAACTTTACGTGCTAATTTAATATTTTTGATAAAATATTGACTTATTTTAATTAAAAAGTTTTTATAATGGGATACGCTAAAAATACTTAGGCCTATTCAAAATATTATAAGTGTAGCCTAAAGCTACAGAGTATATTTATTTATTACATCAGATTGAGACAATATATTATAATTTTTTTTACTTCGAAAATTTATATTTTTTAACGTTATAACAGAAATTTAGTAACACCTTCATTAATAAAGTATATGTTGCACGTGGTATATCCATCAAGTTCACAGGCATTTGTGGGGATGCAGGCTAAATGCAAGAATAATCTATCCTGGTTTTCTAGAGATTGGAAGAAGAAGGCTAGGTTCCCAGCCATTTGTAAAGAGTTGTTTGTATTAAATGTCTTTCCACTCTAAATAGAAATATATTTGGGAAAAAAAACTAGAATTTACACCTTCTTCATTTATAGATCATCAGCAATATAAAAATGAGTATGACCACGATGGAAAGTAGGACATTTGGAAAACAAAAGTTTAAGTGGACATTTATTCTTAATTGAACGTTTTAAAAGATCAATTAGGAAGGTTTTATCTCCAATATAGTAATTATCCGTCTTCTCTCCAGACACAAATATCTAGAGACCCTAGGAGGTAGAAATTTTACAGGCAAGTAGCCCCAAATCCAAAAGGGTGCATAAACACATGGCAGATACAGTTTTAATGCAGTCTCCAAACTGTAACTTTTTCAAAAATCAAGCTTGAAATATTTTTGAAGACCAGAAGACCAATGAAGCAGAAATTTTACAAGAATCTATCCACCAACCCAAAAGGATATACAAATTATAATTGGAGCCCCTAACAGAGGAATTTACAAGAAAGCAAAGTTAAACAATTTTCAAATTCCAGGAGAGCTAGGAAGCCGAAATTTTGTGGAAAGGTTGCACATACTCTATAATGATGCAATATTATTTTGTGAAATAAAATTCTAAAGGGAGACCTCAAAGAGGAGGAATTAAAAAAAATCATCTATAAAATTTCGAAGCTAAGAAGACTGAGAAGGCTGAAACGTTCAGGCAGTTAGAACCTAATCTTAGACCAAAGGAATGATACAATACTTGGTGACCAAAAATGCAGATGGTGATCCCCTGAAAATGAAAAGGTATATAAAAAGAATTGTTAGTAAGGAAATCTATGATTGAGGAAGAGTTTCACAAACTCATCTGCTAACATGTTTGATCCACACTTGATTTTTTTAACTGAAATGCTCCTACAAGATTTTAAGCGTCATTAAATTATTCCCATTCACAGTCACTGTCCAACCAATTCCAATGGGGCACATTTCATGACCAGAAATGAAGTCGTTTTTAAAAGGCTATTAAAAGAATATTTACAGACACATATTTAGCAATATAAATTGAGTTAGAAAACATTTTACTTAAAAATAAAAATATATATTACAATTTTTAAAATGTGATTAATTAATCTACTCTTAATTGAAACATTATTTGTTGAAATAAAATATTTCATACAGGCCTGTTAAAATTTATTAATGATAATTACGTAATTTTACTTTTGTATCTTATTTTCAGACACCTTAGCCTAGTCAATAATGGAACTTTCTACAGAACCAATGGTTCTGAGTTCAAATAATGACATTACCAAAAACTTTATTAACTTAGAAATTTAAGTTTTTTACCTTTAGAATATATTAATTAATGGACGATATACTGCGTTCTGTACTGTATCTTTTCTAGAAGTATATTAGTATATAAATCAGTTGCGAATATATTCAGTATATTCAAAAAGAACACGATAAAAAAGGGCATATAAAATTTATAATAACCTATATTGAGCTTCTAATTCAGTTTTAGAAGCATGTCTATTTCATTCAATCCAATACATGAGAGGACTTTCGCTCCAGTGTAGCAGAAATAGTTCACTGGGACTGTAGCTGAATGATATCCTCGTGACCCTTATTATACGCTCTCTCTCTTCCCTCTAAGCTCTTTCCTATCATCCCCCACCCTGCCGGGAAGCACTCTAGGGAACGACCCAACCCCTATTTCGTTCCCAGTCCTAACTTTTATCTCCAGTGCTGGCCCATCTTTGCAAGTTGGTGTCCCAACACCTCTGAACAAAGCCAGGGGTGCCCCAAGCTTGGAGGGAAATCTTCGCTTACAACAGACTTTCTAAAACTTTCTCCAGTCCCTTTCGGGCCCACCCTCTAAACTACTTACCCCTTCCAGATTTCCTAAAACAAACTAATTTGTAAAGTATAAACGGATGTACAAGATTTTAATAAGGCTTGAGCAGTTAGCTAAACAAAGCTGAAGAAGAGAAAGAAAGGCTTACAAAAGTATACGATATCTCTTCAAAATATGAGTTAGTTTCGTTATCAGAATGGAGCATCTTCCTGATAAATATTAATTTATTTTTCCCTATTGCTGTACAATATCATGCTTTGCTGTTGCCTGAGTGTTTCACAAACATAGGGAAAAAATCATTTTTGGAAATCCTCCCTGTAAACGTGTAAGTTTTCTAATAACCTTAAGATCACCACATAAATTCAAAGTGTAATCTTGGTACTCTACAGAATTCAAAATATTCGACCGAGTTTAATGTTTCTTTAGAGTGAACTGCGTGAATTAGAGGAACTTAAATTGATACATATTTATTCCCGTTACGCAAAAAAAGGTGCTTTCAAACCTAATGTTGATGCCTCAATAAATATGTGCCATTCAATAAACATTTGTTAAATGTCCTCAATATTGAAATACATTATATACACTTCACTGCGTTGTTTATAAAATGTTATATAGTTCCAGCTACAAGTAGTTTCCATTGCGGTAACCGGTAACTAAGAGGTTGAGATTGCTCTTTGGTTAGCTCTAGGTCACAAACGATAACAATAAAATCTCCTCTCTTAATTAAATGTAGCGTTTCATCAATTCCCAATTGGTAGTCCACATTATTAGAAGTAAATTTTTCACTCATTTATCTGCAAAATCTTCATAATTGGTTCCTTCATGCTTTTAAGGGTACTGTATATGGAAGGTTTTCACTATATGGAGCAGGCCTTATTGCAGATATTATGATAGAATATTTGAAACTTTGCTATCTCTTTTTTTACATCCATGATATTTTTGTTATACGGAAGAATCACTCATCAACGTGGCTACGTGGCTCTCGCCACACCATAGCTTCACAAAAGCGCATACATTTGAGTTTCCCAGTCAGCCATATCTTGATAAATATGTGTTGTTCAGTTAATAAAGAACATAATATGTGGAGCCTAGTGTCCATCTTGATCGCTCATATTACAAACAAAAACAAACATATATGATGCACGTTTAATAATCCTAAATATTTACTTACTCATATTATTCGTTGTTACTCTATAACACACGAATCAGAAATTGTCAGTGTGATTAAGACACTGTCTTTGCTTCGGCATAATAACAATACAATGGTAGGCTAACTATAGCATAAAATACTCTACAAATAGAATTAGATCAACTGCTCACACTATGGCTGTTTCTCAGTAACTGAAAGAACTATTGCGTGAGCAAATACGCAGTATCTTAACGATACCCTTCAATACACTACAGCCATCTATGTTCAAATGAGAAATATATTTGGTAATGAGTCGAGACCGGATTTTGCCTATTTGCCTTTTTTTCCTTTATCGTAAAACATAGGCAGTTGAGATATATAGGTGTTTCATGTTATTACAAGTACAATTGTTAATTTTATAGTGCCTAGAATTGCCCATTCTGTTGGTTTTTGCCTATTTGAACTATTAAATATTAGATGGCAAATAATACCTATATCTTTAAAGTTGTTTCACTTTAATTTGCAAAGAATATCTGAGATACATTAGGATATGTTGGATAATTAAATTGGGGCAGATTTATTTAATTACCTTCAATTGTGTCATGAGTTGTTCAGTGCAATTTGAGTTGAATTAGCTGCCTCTTATTCTTACTCGGTCTTGGACGCCGGTCTATTCATTGTACAGATAGAATTGGCCATACTTGGGCTGGTGTTCTGAAGCTGGTAGATGATCATTTTTTTGATCATGATTGGGATAGATTTGTTTCTAGACTCGTAAGTTATATGGCTCACCAAAAGTAATTTGCTCTATTTGTACAGAATTAGCCTACTGGCCATGCGAGGAGTGGCATTGTGTGATCGTTTGTTGTCTTTATAGTTCTGTGATAGCTTGTGAATATTGAGCACTAGTTTCTTAATCTGATCACATGTTCGGAGCTCCGGAAGATTGAATTTTGCTTCATGACAACACATAATACCCTCTGATTTAAATCAAATAGCCCCGCAATGTTCTCACGAATTGTTGCCCTAAATAAAGTTCCATATACGTATTTTGGCGAAGAGTAATTTTGTTTGTTCTTGGTATTGGAGGAGTAGCAAGCGCTGACTGTGCTCTGCCAACTTTGTGTCTGGCTCAACAAGCGTCTAGTGCACATCTGCTATATCATATAGCAGCCTTATAATAAACATTGACTTTAGAAATGTAGCTGTGTGTAGCGATGATCTGATGTAAGGAACAAATGTAACTGAACAAAATTGTTTTAAATTACTATCTATAGTAATAAAAGGAAGTGTTTGTCTGTGTGTGTGTGTGTGTGTGTGCGCGCGCGATGCCTAGCGAAATCTATTGTGTGCAGAAATCTGAAATTTTGAACATAGGTGGACGGAAGGAGGTCCAAATTCACCTTGAAGCAGGATTTTTACATTTTTGATTAGCTTTTTTAATTAGTCTATTTCTAACAAATTTAAAAAAAANGGTCTGGTTTAAAATTAATTTTCAGAGATAACGTTTCGAAATGAAAATGGGCACCATGCGGGTGGGGGGAGGGAGGGGGTCGCTTACATAATTCTTATACCAGAGTCGATCACGGGCAGCGCCGTAAGGGATTGCTAGTATATACTAAATTAAGAGAAACTTATAACCCAACCTGAGAGTTTTAATAATACAGTCGTTAAGTATTGATAGTTTGAAATCTATTCTCATCCTCACCTTTAGAATAATACATTTTACTATCAACTTCATATTGTATACATAATTAACTATACAAATATAACCTTCTAAATCCTGTCACTTAAATAATATGCCACTTTGTTTGTTGATACTTATAAACAATGCTACGCTAAGTATTACTATTTTGTTTCCAAGTAGGTTGTTGAAGCCAAAAGTAAAGATACTTCACATCCCATGAATTACTGTTTATATTTATATTCACTTTCTAACATTCTCCCACCTAATTGTACAATTATCACAAATTGAGAATTAATATTGAAAAAATAAAGACATCAATCTCCATTTGATTTAATTATAAAGCATTTGAACCACTTAGGTCAAAATCGAATGATAAACGTTGAAGTTTATAAAATGATCAAATTTCAATAATTTTGTTTTATTATGTATATATGTATTTTCAGTAGAATATTATGGAGAGTTGCCAGTGTAAATATAGCTAGTTAAATCGGTACACATGAAATGTTATCAGTCCAAACCCCCTATATCCCATTATACCAATATTACATAGCCTTTTAACCATATATCTCACTTTGTTATGTATTTCTGTCGATAGCTGACCAATTAATGTTATTCTGTGTGATGAACACACGGGAGGCTCAGTTTCCACAAGCTGTGCCTATCCAAGAAAGACTTCACTTCACGCTTACTGGTGTTTATTTCCCCATCAATAACTCACCTGACACTCGTAAGTTCCATTGTCCCTCTTCTGCACGTACTTGATCTGAAGGCTCCAGTCATCGCCTCCTTCGGAGTGAACCACCTGGAACCTCTCGTCGTTTGTGTAGGTGAACACTCCTGATGTGAGAATGTGCCAGTCTCTCCTTCTGATCCATGATACCTGGCAACACATTGCACGCGTCACAACACCTGGCGGCACGTTACACATATGATTACACCTGGCAACACTTTACAACATAACAGAACATTACACACCTCCTTACAACTTTCAACAAACTACACACATTCTTAGTGCCATACTTTAGTTAATATTATCTTGTGGGGACAGGTAACGCGAAATACGACCGGGAATTTTGATTTCTCAGTGACAAAATAATTTAGGTCTCGAATATACACTGTTGCGTTACCACAACACCAGGAGTACCAGATTACTTAGGAAAGAGTTTGTTATTTTAAATTATAGTTCATGCTAAAATGGAGGATAATGGTACCAAATTGTATTTATAAGAATAAACCTTCCATATTTGGTTTAATTATTTTAGGAAAACTCATTAGAATTTGAATTTACTTAGGATTCTATATTATTTACATCTAAGTGTAATAGGGATGAGAGTAGATAATTATTATAAATGTAGATATAGCCTCCCAAAATTCTGAGCTATGTGATGTTGGGGTGCGTATTCCTGAAATGTGAGCTGTGTGTGTAATTTCATAAATGGTTTTTAAATCTTTGTTTACACAATTGAGGGTGAATTAATTTTAAATTTAACGTTACTCATCCCTACCTTATTATTGTTAAGTGTGTATAGTGGAATTTAACGTAAGCTGATACAAAACTGGTGTAATTTGTATTTTGACTAAATACAGTATGTCATTTAGGCTGTATAGAACGGTAGATGAAATATATTATAAGTAATTTAAATAAATTGTGTGTATATAATATTGTAGTATAACTTTTTTCACTAATTATTTCCATTTGCTGATAAAAATAATACTAACAATTTTTAAAAATTACTTTTTGATCTAGCCTATATTATGCTACTAGAGTAATTCAAGAGTGTAGAAATGGCATAACGTTAAAAGTTGTGATACAGCTTTTAGGATGATGTTTTTGTTTTGTTTTGTAATAGTAAGGAAAAGGTTCCAAGAAATTCCGAAATTTTACTAAAGGGCAGAAAGGAAATAAGTTTAGAAGTTAATTTTGAAATAACTAAATATATGATCGCACAGAGAATGCAGATTAAGGCAATATTCTAGATATTAAGTCGAACAAAAAATATCATTTGATAGAGTTAATGAGTTTAGGAACAATTTTAACAGCAATGACAATGTTATAATTGAAATTAGGACTAGAATGCAGTCGGAAATTGCATGTTATTACGCGATCAGTAAATTGTTAGCAACTCACCTGCTTTCAATTAATGAAAAACTAAGAATATATAATAAAAAATACCGGTTGTTCTCTAGGGTTGTGAAACATGGTCGCTTACATTGTTTGAGGAAAATAAACTTACGGTACTAGAAAACATGGTGCTTAGGAATATATTTGATCTTAAAAGGTATAACGTTATAGAAGGTAGAGTAGGTTAAATAATGATTATGATTATATATATATATATACCCTGTACTCATCCCAATATATTGCTAGGAAAACCAAGTCTTGTAGATTAAAGTGGGGAGGCAATGCAGCATGAATGGGATAATCTAGAACCATGTTCAGGTTTTTTACTGGTAAGTCCAATGGGGAGAAACCATTGGGAAGACCTAGACGCAGATGGGAGGATAAATTAAAATGAAATAGCTATGTTGTCATTAAGTGTACTGATAATAGCCAGTTCAATTTATGGATAGTTGGAGTTCTTTTGTAAGTGTGGCAACTAAATTTCTAGTTCCTTATGTCCTTATGGATTTGGCTCAAATCCAGGATAAGCGTGATGGTAATTTAATTTTAAAATAATTTTATATTCTATAAAATTTATGTATATAATAATAAAAGGTGTTAGACAAGATGTAACCTATCTCCAATGTTATTAAACGCTTACGTAGAAGAATACGACACTAATAGAGGTAAAAGAATAAATTATGTTAGAATTCAAAGAGGAAGAGAAATTATCAAAACACTTGGTTTTACTGATTACATCGCTGTTTGTGCTGAAAGTGAAAAGGATCTTCAATAAATAATGACACTGATATATAAAATATTGAAGATTGGATATAATATGAGGAACAACAACAAAAATCATGATATGGGGTAAAAGAGAAACTAGTAAACGAGTAATATAACTAGAAGTAAGACTAAAGCAAGTATTGGAGTTCTTTCTGATACCTAGGAAAGAAAATAACCAACAATATTCCAAGATAGAAAGATAGTAAAATTAGAATAGCACAAGGGAAAAAGGTTTGTATGGTAAAAAGTAATTACTATCCTTGACTATCATACATTTGGAAATTAGGGAAATATTCCAAAAGCATGTTTGGTGTTTGGAGCGGTGTGCTTTATGGAGGTGAAATATGAACCATTGTTGCAACTGAAAGGAAAGTAATAGAATAATTTGAAAAGTGGTGCTACAGTATAATGCTTAAAATATCATGGATGGAGGTGTTATGAAATACAAATAAAGAAAGAAAACTTTAGAAAGGTATAGAGCAAAGAAGAGTTAACATGGCAGGATATTTTATACCGGGACATGATAGTTTGATGAAGATAACCATAGAAGGAGATGCAGAATGAAGAAATTCAAGAGGTAGACCAAGACTGGGGTACATGTCGGATAGCGAACTATATTGGTAGAAGAAGGGATCAAATTGAAATAAAATGTAACCTAGGATGAATAAAAGTGTTGCAGCAGCAAACCAATCGCAAGTTTGATGACCTAATGAATGAATTATATTTCAATACTACATTCCTCATGTCTAATTTATTAGTATAAATATGCAACTAAACAAGATAGGTGTTGTAATTTTTTGGAAGTTATATTTTTGATTAGGTATATGATTGGTGTAAAATCTTCAATATACTTGGTTATCTTGAAAATAATTTTAAAACTATTCAAAATACCTTACAGTGCTTCTACCAAAATAAAATTTGAGGTTAAATTTATTTACCATTTTGTCTTTGATAAAAAGGTGAAGGAGCCTTTTAGAAAAATACTGCATAATTAATTTTAAGTAAAAACCTATAGTACGAAGATATAATTCAAACCAAGTTGCTATATAACACAGACTGCTAAAAGTAATTTGATTTCTTTCTCTGCCATGGCACCTACGAGTGCTCTTAATAAATAAACTCCTTGACCTTCTGATTAATAAACTTGTAGGTAAGCGGGATGTCCAGGTAGATGAGATGCTGCCAATCAGATGCTGCCTTGAATAAATATTGACAAACCCTTAGCAGTACAAGAGTTTGGTGTTCACTGTAATAAACAACAACATTCGTGTTATATAAACCTGTAAACAAATTTTAAGACTGAAATTTTCTAATTTGAAAATCCCAAATATTTCCATATTTTGGTTGATGATAAAGAGCTAAATGACTAGGAAACGAAACGTAACAGGTATTAGGTGCTTATGAGCCTGTATTGGACATTAAAATTCGAATTATGTAATTTAATAGGAGGGTAATAACACATAAATTGTATTTTCCTAATCCCCTGTTTGTTTTCCTACTGCAGGATAGACAGCGCCATCCTGTAACGCTATAAACCAACTTAATTTCTAGCATTTATTACTTTGTGTTTAAGTATAGGAGAAGGCGCTGACCTTAACTTCTTTCAAATAAAAACGTTATTATTATTATTATTATTATTATTATTATTATAATTATTAGAGAACTTTAATTTGCAAGAAAGTTTCAAATTCTTCCTATGCTAATTAATCAAGGTGCTTTTCAATTATTTAAATGTGGTCTACAAGCTTATTTAATTTCCACGGTATGGTCAAGGTGTTAAACAACGGACATGGATAAAGATTTAGATAGAATAGTGAGGCATATTGTTTGGTAAAATTGGGAAAATTAGATAGTTGATTGTTTTAAACTATCTGTTGGCGAGTTTTTAGATTATTTGATCATGTAAAAAAACATAAAACTTGAATATATTTACAAATATTTCATCAGCTTTGATATTTCTTTCAAAAAGTGTACAATTGTTCATGGGAATGAGTAAAATTTACTTTTTTGCGAAAAAAATAGTAATTGAATTTCAGATAGGAGTCGAATTATCATAAAGAAACAAACTGACGTAAACGAATGTAATAAAAGTTCATCCGAACCAGGAGGGAGTTTTGTGTCAACACAAAGAAGGAGAATATGAACTTGTGAGAAAGACACTCAAATCATAGAATGGTGATTTGCAATAATCAATAGAACCAATTAATATAACAAAATGCGTATAGTAGTTTTGACAAAATTGGCATTTCCAATGTCGAGAATCTCTACGTATAGTTTGGATTCTTTTGAAACTAACTATAATTAATAGCATACCAAAATTGTCCATCACATTTTATGTAACTACTTTCTCGCACCCGATGGATATAGAAAGTATTGTTTTATCAAATTCTGCCCTAATTATTTTAATCGAATTTTGTACTAAGGGTTATTTTTAACATTATAAACAGATTAGTAACACTCATTTTCCCATGAGAATTCCAATGAAGCTACAACTGCTTTAATCTCATACAATCCAGTAATATAACTTGTAAAAATAGAGGATAAAGTTATTAAAAATTTAGTTTACTCATTATTTGTGTGCCTATTAATCTGCAATTTCATTGGTTAACCTTAGGCTTCATCATTTTGTAATAAATATATATTTTAATGGTGAAATAAACACACAAAAAAAGAAAATAATCTGTTCTGTACCAAACATATTATATTAATAGAGGAATTTTCGGATTTTTAAATATATGTTTTCACAAATTATCTGAGAAGATTTCATGTGTGAAACGTTAAATTTACTAACTTTATGTATAAGTATTATAATAACTATATCAATTTAAATTTATATATATTTTTAATTAAATAATATATTAAATTCTTTTAAATGGACTCAATTGTATTTGGCCTGATTTTGTATTTTTCAATGTCTTAAAAATTTGATATTTCTGGATGGACCTAACTTAATTAATTTACAAAAAATGAATTTTATTAGTATAAAAGATTTATTTTGTAGTAAAAATAGTTTCTAGACAAAACATGCTAACATATTCAATTGTTTATGGATTAATTTAGAAAAATAATCAATGCATAGGTATCAGTTTTACATTCCATAAAGTAGCAACGCCCCGAAGTTTCAAATCCATTTCAAATGGCACGTTGAGAATTACACCACTGGAAGTTCAAGAGTGGGCTTGCATTCATTTAAAACTTGAAAACATGCCATCAAATTCCCAGCTTCATTCTCGCCATTGAAACTTTCACAACAACCTCTCACTTACCGGCCTTGCAACGGGTAACCCACGTGCTACGAGTTGAAGGGCAAACCTGCCCTTTCCGATCGACCAAACCTTCAAACTGTTACTGCTCGCCAAAGTGATAATATATCTGGGATGGAATTCAGCACTCATTGAATAACGTACTATTTACAGTGTAGGTCATGTGACAGCGACAGATGTTGGGAGATATTTCTACTTTCTCATATAGATAAAATATTGATATCATGGATAATTTCAACTTTAGAAATATGACGAGTCTTATCGTCTAACAATTCCTCGGACTCAATAAATAGGACCTTACAATTATTGATCTGTGAGTGAAATCAAATGACTTGGATAGCTTTGGTTTAAAACTTTTACTTAGATGGTAAAATCTCAAAGAGAAATTGAAATTGTTATTAAATTCTAAATCTAATATTATTTTACTGACGACCTATTTTATGGTATTGCTGTGTTTGTGCTATTTGTGCGTGCTTAATTTGCTAGTTTCCATGAAATCAGATATTTTAAATAGTATCAAACATAGATATCCGGTAAGTGTGTCTTAGTAAAACTGATAGTAAATAAATATCAAAAGAGAAAATAAAAATTATTATTCGTTTAGGCCTGGTTGACTGGAAGTTTTAAGCACGATTTACATTGCTAATGATTTTCCTTGTATTTTATTTGTAAATCGAATAACCTAATGATTTAATTTACTTTCAAAAACATTCGAAATGTTTTTCTTGATAGGAAGTTATTTATTTATTATATTTTTTCTAGCTATTACAATGTGTTTAATAAACAAGCATCAATGACTAAACAGTGTTGTGTGTTTGGATGCCATTCACTGCAAAATAAAAAAACAGTTAATAATTCCATCACTTACCAAATCGAGGAAAATATCCAGTGCGGTGTAAGAAATGGTTGAATAGAACTAACCAGAAAAAATATATACACTCTGTATCAAGTGTCGTTGTTATAAGTATTTTAAAGAGTCAGATTTTGATCACTCCTCTCTTTTAAAAGAATAACTTGTGCCCCAGATCAAAATCCATGAAATAAAATTAAAATCTGAAGCTTGTCCCTTGTGGTTTTTGAAATGTCAAGATGTTTCGGGAGCAGCAAACCGTACTTCCATTTACATTAGAAAGTGAAATCATCGCTACTACTAGCAAGAATACGATTATTTATGCTACATCTACAGATATTACGGAGCTGAACATAAATATTGGCATGTATTTCCAAACAACATTTGAAATGTCCATTCAATGTGAACTTGGAAGTGAAATATATAAATCAATGCGTAGGGAAATATCAGATAATGAGGAAGTACAAGAAATGGACTTATCCTTTAATCTTTATGAATGTTACATCATTTGTGACGGGCTATTGGCAGTTAGCCCACACACACACCAATATATATACTTCTTAACATTACATGAAATAATCATCGCCATATACTCCAGTTGACTCACCTCTCCATAAACCTGGTCAGCCAACTCGACACCAAATCACCTTTAACTTCGTTGGATTTGATTATAATAATATATATGAAAGCCGAGCCCCTGTGGTGGCTTGTTGAAGCGTTGCCGGCGGGGATAAAACGCTAGCCCCACAGGGAGTTGGGTTCAGACTGATGCCAGGCTACGGTCAGGGTATTATAGAAGAAAAACAGTGTGATAACTATAAACAAACGTTAACTGGAAATGATATACATATAGTATTGTTAAAACATTTATAATTTAACTAGCTTGCTTGATTGAGACTAACGAAAATTAATTAAGAGACATAGTATAATGAATTGAAATAGAAAGGTTAGTTGATTACATTGGTAGATGGCTAACATACAGGTGTCTACACACAATAGTAGTATGGCCGGTCCTTTCCCTATTGGTATTGCCAGAGCATTCAATAGTACATGTATTTACTGACCCACTCCCTGGGGTACAATACTAATATAATTCATATAAGACTAATACTCAGCCAATAGGTTCCAAAAACGCGCAAAGAGTGTTACGCCCTCTCACAGTGCTTTATCTCGTAGCAATAGGCCATTAACGAAAATACTACAAGGATAAGAGGGAGTATGCTAACATAATAATATTAAAGAGAAAACAGTATAAGCAAGAGTTAAGTGTAAAGAGTAATTTAATTCATTCAAAAATAAACAGAAATTTAAGTGGCCTTAACTTCTTAATTTATCAAATAGAACAAAGAAAAACATAGTTGATTACATTAATGCTAAAGAAGATTAATTCAATTATCCCAGGTTAGCATTATATCAATAAAGCTATTAAATACAATAAATAACCAAATATCCAAGAAAAATATAAAAAGCTTGAAGAGACTTTCTAAATTGTTACAAAAGCGTCTGAATATATACAGACATTACGAAATGATATACTCTTTAAAAGTAAGGTTAATTCTTTATTTTACATACTTTTACTTTAAATATCACAAGAGTATTCAAACTTTACACAAAACGAAAGTACCTTCAAGTACCACAATATGCATTTATACTACAAACATTACGTAAACTAACACGATAGTTTCACACCACAAAACTAATGTGTACTCACGCGGGACTAATTGAATCGGCATCGTTTAACTACCAAACAAAGTCTAACAATTGATATTAAGTTAAAGGACATTAGAAGTTAGCAAATTTCAAATATATGCTATGGATAGCCAAATTTACGTTACACAACATATTGAAATGTATATAAATGAATGTAAATGTACAACAAAAGCTAGGATAATACGGATAGTCCAGATAATTAAGATACATAATTTTAATATTTTCCAATTAACATTTCGTTAATTTAGACCAGCAAACATTGAGAATTTACTAACATCTTTAAGAAACAAGCCCATAAGTGGCGACACAAAACCGAAGTTACTTTTAGTTAGAAAATAGCATTCAAATAATTCCCGTATCTAATAAACAAATATCAGCCTATCTTGATTAAAACAAAATTAAATTAAATAGTTAAAGGTCCATAATTCAAACTTTTAAGAAGAACAAAAATTATTTACAGAGTATTATAACTTTCCTTCACAGAGTCCAGATTTTTATAAGTCGTCTCCTGACGATATAAAATAATAACCACAGTCCATCCATCGATTTCAAAAGTACATTATAAATAATCATTACAGAGGTCTATCCTCGATGATTACGAGTTCAACTGTCGAATATTAATAAATCTAACAGAGGTCCATCCTCTGCGGAGCCGAATTCAAATGTCAAATATTATCTTCCCTACACTCATATTATATAGTGGTCTAACTGCGTAGGTATTTTGGGAAGGAATATTCCATTTTAAGCCGGTGACGTCGCAGCGTGAAAGGGCATGCACTCTTGAGCACATACGCCAACCTGCGTGTAGGTCGCTGATTGGTCATCACGCTTCGTATAGACGCTTCTATAGTTTTGTTGTCATAAATATTTTTAACTGCTTGGCTGCTGACGTCAGAGATCAAGTGATGATTGCTCAAACCATCAGAAAGAGAGCAGCATTGTCCGTGTCCACTCTTCGCCAGGTGTGAAGAAAACCACCCATCAGATATTTCTAAACCGGGCCGGTCGGAACATCAAGTGCTGATACACCAAGGCCAAGTTTCCCTGCTCCTAGATTTAGTACGTTTTGAAGTCAGCCAGGTCAGTAGGCTGTGCAAGCCAGTTTCTCCAGAGGGTACGGATATGAACAGTTTACCTTGTAGAGAGTTGATAGTGAATTATATTGAATGATATTGTTTGTATATTGCATGAGGTTACATGGAACTACAATAGTGAAGAATAATATTGTAGGTGATTTGAATAAATGTCAACGTTTCTTGGAGTGGGTAGTATGAATCGGACGATAGTTTATGCAGCATCGGGTTGGGTGGGGCTTCGATTGTAAAATACAACCCTTGTATTGTTACAAGAGAAAAATATATTACCCGCATGGACCCCATATAGAAACAAGCGGAGTTCACGCTATGCGCACCTAAGCTAATACCACACGCGAAGCGTGGCAACAAGAATGATTCAATACAAAGAACACACTAACCCAACTGGGTCCTAAAAAAAGGAAAAAAGGATAAACAACTCGGTTGTAGCCATAAAACAAGTGTGTAATTTCAAGGACTCTAAAGAGAAATATAGTGCTCTTTGAGAGTAGCAACCATTTAGACTAAGTCCTCATTAAATCAATAGCTCAAGGCTCCTATATCGAAGCTATAACATATGGATATAGGATAAACACGGCCTCTTGGACCAATATAACAAGTCTTAGGGACTTGACCAACACTTGAGTTGCTGTGACAACATCAACAGAGTTGTAATAATACAAAACCAAAATCTAGTCATTCTTACTGATACAATAAGTAAAAATAATGGTAATAGTCACCTCGTCTATATTAAGTCTGAAATAAACAATAAGTCCGATGGACTTATTAAAAAACCATTTCTAATCTTTTAACTAAACAATAAGTTAGATGGACGTCGCCTCTATACTCAAGAAATTGGAGAGGATATTCCTTGGTGGCGCGGTGGTGAGAACCACGTCCAACACTCCATGACCACTGGTTCCTTCGTGAAGAGAGGTTTTTCTCGGAGGCTCTGCGGTGAGTACCACGTCCAATACTCATGGCCACCAGTTCCTTCGTGAATAGAGGTTTTTCTCGGAGGCGCAGTGGTGAGCAACACGCCCAATACTCCAGGGCCACAGTTTTCTTCGTGAATAGATGTTTTTCTCAGTGGCGCGGTGATGAGTACAACACCCAATACTCCAGGGCCACAGGTTTCTTCGTGAAGAGATGTTTTCCTCAGTGGCGTGGCGGTGAGAACCACGCCTTATGCTTCATGGCTACTGGTCCCTTCGTGGAGAGAAGTTCCTCCTACAATGACGTGATGTGATAGAATACTATAAATGTAGTTCTGAGAGTACCTATTTTATACCCTTTCTATGACTAGAACGGAACAAAAAAATAAATAGTAAAGACTTCATAACACGGGGGTGATTGGAGCTTGCGGGGTGTGGAAAAGGGGAGGTTCGAATACACGCCACCACGAAAGTGGCGCTCGAGAGTCGTGGGAGTTAGCCTAACTTAGTTTTAGTTCTTTTCTACGAATGAAGAAGTAGTAAGTGGATGTGTTAGGACGCACCCTGTCGCCATTCGTGTTCAATATTTTGCTAGAAGGCATGTTGGCGTTATCCGATCCAGCCTCGGTGAGTAAGTTTTTAAGCATATTATTCCTGAATGTATAAGCTTTAATTATCTTATTGGATTCCACTATTGTAAGTTTAGTATTTTTATGCAGATTTGTATTATTAAAATCCTTTGTAGTATTTTCTATTGAGAGAACGTGGATCATATCCGAGTCTATCCATTCCTCTTCTTTGGATTTTGCCAATATAAATATTATAACTTCGTATTTTTACGTAGCCTAATTGTGTAGGTGTCAACTTTAGATGATTGTCATGCTACAACTGTTTAATTATTATGCTTACATGTTGTAGTTGGGTTATTAACTACATGAGTATTTGATAGTTAACAAAGTTATGGGTACTGGTATTACATAAATATATTAATGCTTAAAATCATATTATCATATGATCTTTAAAAATAGTAAGATTTGTGGTGGGACTGAGGTTAGATGTTACCCCAGTTGGGAAAATAATGCCCCACTCTCTGTAGTAAATTTATTCCCCTTTTTATTTACTTCACTACCTCTGATATATATGGATCTGTAGCAGAAAGATGGCCTTGGATTAAAATAAATGTACGAAACAGCTAAAACCTTATACAGTTTTGTTACGATTATTGTATGTATTTAAAAACTATTAAAAGGTGTTGGTAAGTAAATAATATTATCCTTCCCCAAACTCTTCATTTTTACCAACAGCCAATCAGCTGTCGAGTGACTCAGGATCAATTCAAAATACGATGGGAAACCATCATGAATGTGGTTTCTTTACGTCCCACTTTGTATGCAAACTGCCGATAATATTGTTCTTCTCTGAAACTTTCCTCCTATAATAATATTAGTACCTTAATGGTTTTCCTTCATCTAAAGATAGGAAGATATTTTGATAAATGTGGTTATAAGGATGAGCTTTATCATCTCGGCCGTAAATATCTGATAGAAACTGTCAAATATAAGAAACCTTTTAGGTGAGGAACACTCAAAATAACTTCTATATAACTTAAATTTCATTTTTTTTTCAAGTGTGGACCATGTTAAATGTGTTTGTTAAAAGGGCATACACATTTACAAAAAATCTTAGTTGGAGCTTGTAAAGCCGGCTTTGTCTCGTGGGTTGTATAATAATGCTTTTTTTTAAAACTGTCTTCTTGTGCAAATATGGTTTTATCCTTCGTAAAGTAAAAATAAAGTATACATTTTCAATTTTGACCAAAGGATTTCATATTATTTTACTCTTTTCCTACAGTATTGGTAAAATACCTTGATGATAAAGAGAGGCATATAAAATTATTACCCACGAAAAATAAACCTACTTTAAGTAACTTAAAATACTATGGAGGGTTTAATATTGTACATGAGAAGACCTCCCAAAACCTTTCAGTGGAGCACCCCGTCCCCCCATATTCCATCACATTTTAAAATCGCTTTCAGAACCCCTGAAACCTAGACACACCAAAAAGTCTGAATTCACCTCACCGGTCTCTCTCCAAGATTTCGAACCCGGCACCGCAGGAAGGCCGTCCCTCCAAGCTGGGCTGTAACGTTGGTCACCAGATTGTTGTCGAACACTGGGTCGCTGCGAGTCCCTGGACCCAAGGACCCAGATTGACTTGAACCTCGGGAAGGAATACGCTCTGTGCTGAGAATGCCCACTTCTCTAGAGTCTGCAACACAGCAGTGTTATTATGTAGGGCTCATTAGGAGAAAATGTCAAGAAACGACATTAAAATTACACAAAATACTGTGTGTATGAATTAATTTAAGTTTTTATTGTTATTTCCAAATAATTTGACATATTTTTAGAATACAAACATATCAATAAAATATATTTAATAAAACTACGTTCCTAAAATAGTTTTACAAAGATCACACACACAATAGTAGTTATATATAGCCTACATAAACATAAATACATCCCATATAAAATCGTAATTATCCATATACATGTATACACCACTGTGTCCTGGCTATAATTTTTTATTTATTTAAACTCCATCATATCTCAAGATTGAACCAGTAGATTATCATCAAAAATAGTTTTTGTTTAACTTATGAATTTGGAATATACCTATAATTTATTTTCAAGGCAAATAAACTACCTATACGTATGTTACTATACACCACTCCATACCACGGTCTGCGTAACTAGCATACCACTTACAAGCTTAAAGTTATCCACTTGTTTTTCTAATATTCCTTGTGCTAGTTGAACATTCGGTTGTAGCTTACGTGAAATTATCTATATCTACGATGTTTAAAATAGTGATACATTGCTTACAATCATTTGTAAGATAACAAGGTTGTAAATCCGTTTAGATATAGTTTCAATATTAACTGAGAAATGAAGAAATTAAATTGGTTTAACTCAGGCCTCGGAGTTTTATCTTAGTGATTTTGGATCTTATTTGTACTAAAAATCACGTGAAAAATATGATAAACTTATTTTAAAAATGCAATTATATTGTTTAAACATTTTAGTTTGAATCTCTGCATGGTTCTGTATAATATGAGGCAGGAATGTGCCAGGCACACTTCATTTTACCTGACATCAATCTAAAGAAGGCTGAAAACCACATTCTTGGATAAACCATGTTTTGATAATTAATCTGTGATTGTTACCAAGACTCCCTGGCACAAGTCAGGCATGCCCGTTGAGCATGCTGACACTCAGCCAACTCTCTCGATAAGTAGACTTATTATACTACCTCTTTTTAATTTCTCTCGACTCCTCAGAGTAGGGAATATTGTGATCGTAAAAAAAAATAGAACTAGAGATGTTGATAAATAAAGACGTTTCATGACCCCCTGCAACCAAAAAAGGTTTTTTTTTTACAATATCATGTCTGTAACTTGGGGTTGAGCCGAAACTAATCTACTGCTAGGGCTAAAACTTGGTATTTAGTTTTTTTTATAAAGTCACTCCGATTTTTTTTCTTGTAATTATATATCTAAACCTTAGTTAATTAATTGTAGTTAACTGAAGGGCAAAAAGAGAAAAATCGATTTTCTAGAAATTGATTCAAACGATTTTGATTAAATTTTATATCTAAACAATGTTTATCATTATAGACAGGATCTAAATTTTCATTTTCTCATGAACATGACTTTGTGGGTACTTTACATGAGGGAAATATTACAATTTTAATAATCCATCCAGAACTATTTGAGGTACAAAATAGCTTAGCTTTGTAAAGTTGTAGTACTATTAAAGATAAAATCTTTGATTTAAAATATATTTTTATAAAACCAACATTTTCTGATTTTAAAGATATTCATTGTGGAGTGTAAATTTAATTTCTGAGCTATAAGTAGGTATAAACACTTTTCAATTCAGGTATTTTAAAATAGATTTGATTGAAGAAGATCTTTTGTGGACGAAGATATTTATCTTTTCTCAATTTCTCTGTAAGCGTATTCCTATTTCCTAATGCCATGAAGTAAGTACTAGTGTATATTATTATCTAATTTATGATCTTAGCTTTAATGTTTCTACAACAACGTTTAGACCTATTATTTCGTTTCACAAATCTTACCAGTTTTTAATAAATGTATATTTTATGATAAAAGTGGGATAAATTCAGTGCGGTGCGTCTACCATTTATTTAATTAATTCTTATCCAGTGTACGAGGTCTACATACTTTAGTATTGTTATTGTAATCCTAATTAAATACGTTTAATGTTATCGAGTCCCAAAACAGTTTATAAAAATCTTAAAGATCCAGTTCAAACAGATAGCGTGAGGCTTGCGTAGGAGAATGAATTTTAGGAAATTACATTCAAAATTACTTACAAACTCTAATTAGATTGAGCTTCATGTGTTGAAAAATTATTAAAGAATGGTTAAAAGACCAAGACATAGGTTTAAAAATAGGTTACATATTTATATATACACCTACATGTTTTACTCTGCTTAGTCTTATTACTTTAAACTGACGACTAAATCCCCATTACGTTGACCACAATAAATATCTAATCAAACAGGATGAAGGTTAACTTTTAGGATAGAACAATTGGTCTTGCATATGTCTTGCTCTTAATGACCTTCTGTGCAATTATATGTGGCTAATTATGGTGGCTAATCACTTCTGTCAAGTAGTTTCCGGGAGCTATTAACAGCCCTATTCAAACGCTGAACAATATGATGACGTATCTGTAATAGAGAGTGAGTGAGGGAGGTCCTAATTCAGACAACTGATGCCGTACATTGAGGATTGTTTTACCATACAATGACCTCCAGACTCGTCCCAAAGGGGTTACGATGCAATTCGTCCACACCTTCCTGATGGATTAACTCTTGGGTTTGTAAATTATTCCTCATCTACCTCAGACACGTGGGAGACGGCCTTTGTTTGGATGAGACATTTAGGGGAAGAGGAAGGAGGTGACTCAAAATCTCGTAATCCACCGTCTCTCACCCCCACCACTTCCCTCTAGCCCTTTATTAATATAGCTCAGATAATATTGTATCAATATTAATTTTATTTTCCATCCATTACTGTTTCCAGCCTGGGTTAGTTTTTTATTAAAAACATTTATTTTCCCCTACCGGCTTTGTATAGGACTCTCGTAACTTCATATGCCTTATAATATAACTTAAGACTAGGACATGCACAACATCCAGTCACTAGCCGTTATTTCATCACTGTGAAAGGGTAAACCCACATTTAACCAATGACAAACTTTTCAGCCATGCCGTGAATCAATCCCGGGACCCTTATCTCAGTCAACAGAAACGCTACCAACTGAGCTAAGGTATCGGATAATATTGTATCAATATAAAGTTCCTAAATTTATAATGTATTTGCGGTTAGCTGCAACAAGCAGATAATCTCATGATATTAAAATGATATATGTAATGTCATCTCTCGATTAATTTACTTAAAAACAACCATCATACCTTAAAGTTGTAACGTTATAGTTGCCCGTTAGCGCGTACACTCAAAATACCTTGTAAATATGATTATCACTATAAAAGCAAGAACTAATAAATCCTAATAATGAGTGGCAGATACAAACTCACGGTGAAATCATGTTGCTGAAAACGCTGAGACTTGAGTAAAGTGTTGAGTGTTTCTGGAGGTTCAACAAAATGACATCGTAACTTTGGCCCAAAGTAGATGTAATGGAGAGTGGCTTCCTTGTGTTGTGATTAGTGGCCATCTCCTAGCACTAGCTGTCTTTCTGCTCAATTTTAGAAACTCACCCTCACCCCCCGCCACCTCCCTTTCCTAATACTTCAGTGCATCTTGTATAAAACAGCCATACCTCGCTTCACATTTTGTATTCAATTGTAACGATTTTTCGGAGGAACTGCCTAGAAGTGAACCAAAGACCAGTCGACTAAGCAAGTGGTCATCACGATGTTTGGGGCGTCAGCCTCTCCTCCTCGCCGCAGATGAAGTAAAGTTTTACTATGAGTACTTAATCTAGTAATCTTAGATAGGTTCTTCGTAATTGTTTTAATATGTCCATAATACATAGTTTTGTATGTCAGAGTTCTGACTTGTTTTTCAATGTCCATAAGGCATAGTTTTGAATGTTAAAGTTTTAGCTCTATTTTTATATGTCCATACAATGTTCATGGTCTTAGATACCTGGGCAATAGCCTAACGCCCTATACTGTATGGCCATGTTCGGGCCATTTTAAATCTTTATATCCAATATTGGTTGAAAACAGGTTATCTAGAGCTTTGTTTCATACCTAGTTGGGTCTTTGACTGACACCAGTCTCTAATATTTCTATTGGTGCACGGTACCTTCCTAAGGTGATCCACTCGTGGGTATGCTACTAGAGCAGAGTAGTGGCCCACTGGGTATTATTTTTTGTCTGACCTCCTCAGCCGCTATTTGAATTAGTTAATGTTTAACTGTTTGTTGGTGTTCAGACTTGTTTTGATATTTAAATATATTATTGGAAGAGCAGGCAGAACTTATGATGAATAGACCGGCCATAGTATCTTTACAGCCTATATTCCTGGTAGCTCACCATTAATCATTTGTAAACCCATAGTTCATCTTCTAGGAACTTAACCTTTGTATCTACTAACTCGATATAGAGCTAACTCTTGCTAGCTAGCTCATTTAACTACCAACGCTGTAAATTTTTAAACTTTCAAGAATTGTCTACTATTATTCTTTTAAATGTTCATAAAGTTAAAATCTAGCAACCGCAAGGCAGGAGTGGTGCTATGTATTGTTGCTTAACCTTAAATTAATAATTGCTTCCAATTTAAACTACCCTTGTATTGAGGCAGACGAACCTTCGTAGTAGAATGTGTGTTTGTTCTACATTAACGAGTTACACCCCTTCATAATATAGACACATCATTATTTGTGTTGATTGCAGGTCTAACCAAGGTGTTTCACACCTCACGTCCTTATTGAAATAAAGATGTCCAAAGTAACTGATTTAATTTCCTATAGTAAACAATGGAATGTTATAGATAAGATATCGTCCGACCATTTGTAATTGCTTAGTCTTGTTTTAATTTAAATAAACTGATTTGTTAAACTTGTATATCTCTTATGCTTGTTCCTTCCCTTCCTTGTGTATACATATCATTGTTAATGTTTTCGTCACTTCTTCTATTAGATAGGAGAAGCGGCGATACAAAATATTAATTATGTTCCTTTAATGTTTTATTAAGTTTAAGTACAAATTATAAACAAAATAATACTCTATCCTAATGTATAGAAGAATCCTGGAGCAGTAACTGTAGATAGGTTAAAATATTTAGAAGGACAATTTCATTTACAAGGAAAAAAAACTTTCTAATTGATTCAAAATTAAAATCGTTAACCGAGTATCTATATAGTTTTTTGTACATGCTATATAGTTGATGTGCCTCACTGTTCAGTCGGCCCTTGTATCTTTGCTCCGCACTTGCACCAGCCGCGACACCCACCCTACCTACTGACTGGAACCCCACCACCCCACCCCAGGTCCATGTTCTCTGAGCCGTCCGTGACGACTCCACCTCAGTACACACTGCCAGCGACAAGGCCAGAGAGGAGTGCAAGGTGTCGTCCTGCCTCCCTTACGTGTTCCTGGCTTTTGAGCGTGCTTGGCGTCTGCTGCGATCTACGG